>NSJW01000669.1:0-204874 GCA_019955255.1 Castanospermum australe
AAAGAGAGAGATATGGAGCACATTTCATTTAAAAATCAATTTTTAAAAATTTTTCACTCTCCTCTCTGTATATATATTATATAGAAAGAGAGAGAGAGTATATAAACAAGTAACGTAGTCACAATGTGTTATCCTTTTGCTCAGGCTTGGATTTGAATAAAAAAATATACATTGGGTTTGACTTGAATCTAATGGGTCATGTTAGTTATAAGATTAAATATTTAACGATGTGTTTAGCTTATTAATCTATCAATTAACCATCTATTAATTAAAATTGATCTAACCAATCTATTAAAATTTATTATTTTAATTCGATGGATGGATGAATTTAATTTTAAATGGTTGGTGGGTTAATGGATACTTTGCCACTCCTACTATATTTTGGCAACCATTATTGCAATGGCAATTGCAACTTCAAACTAAGGTTTTAGTCGTTCATTCACATGATATAGCCGTGGCTATAGTTGCAGCAAGTTCTGTAATCTCATTCAGCTCAAAATTGTGGTTCGCAATCTCTAGCTGTATAGTTATACCCCAATTTGAAACCCTAGTCTCATTCCCATCTCTCAGCATGGTGTAGCACTAGTTGTTACTACTTAGCACTAACCTGTTTGGGCATTGTAGAATTTCTGCTGTCTAAACTTTTTCCCCTAGCCCGTACAAAAGAGGATTCCGGGATATAAGAGAAAAATGACATCCACTTCCCCAAATGAAAGCCAATTATATTGTTCTTAGCGTAGACTTATTTTCTTTCGTTCACTACAAGATAGTGGACCCATTTTCTTGGATTAAAATTTGCTTCCCGTAGCCAAACAAAGGACACAAAGAGATGCGTATTGCTGGAGAAGTGGAGTGTATTCCTTCTGTACAAGAACTTTCATTCCCGAAAAAGCTAACAGGGAAACAATATTGATGATTCTCTTCTCTTAGCTAGCTAGGAATTAGTAATCTAAAGCGCCAAAATTTTCACTACAATATATTTCTGAAGTGATGCGATTGAAAGAGAGAGTAAAGAACCAAATCTTCACTATATTTCTGAAGTGATTGCCAGCGACAACAGCACATTAGAAGTGCGTCTCCATTTTGCATCAAAACTTAATGAAAACTTGTCGCTTGCTTTGACCACTTTGGATTAAACCTTGGTGAAACTTGTTCTTGACTGGACCACTTTTGCTTAAAACCTTGATGAAAACTTGTTCTTGACTGGACCACTTTTGAATCAAACCTTAATGAAACCTTGTCTCGTGACTTAGATCACTTTGCATTCAAGGTTGACTGACCTGTGTTGATGTTGGAAGGAATATTTTGACTGACGCAATTTGCATCATCTCCTGTGAACTTTTTTCCATCTCCTCCAACAATTCATGGTAAGCAATTTAGCATTATGCTAAGTGGTCCTCAGATTCTCAAGTATTATATGATAAATGGCATTGTTTCAAAGAACAAGAATAATAAGAAGCAGAACATGTCCACAAGGTCCTGAAAGTCTAAAGCAATTGTCTACCTTTGGTAGTGGGCGTGTTACTCAGCCATATTGCACCAAAAATTCAAAGCAAACAACTTACCGTACGTGCAGTATCCTGGGAGCTCCACTAGTTTTGCCTACTATAATTATTAGGTTTTACCAGAGTTTTTTTTTAGTTTTTTTTTTGGGTTGATTTCCAGAGTTGAAATTTGATATACGTATAAAACATGATTACATTAGAAGTATGAAAATTATATTTAAAACTAAAATGTTGGAATATCAATAGTGATAATTTTTAAAATTTTGTCAATTTATGCTATTTAATTTTAAAATCAAATGTTGTTGATATTAAAATTCGATAGAGAAGGCATTTCATTAGTCGAACTTGAAAAATGTTGTGAAATTAAAGAATAACAACATCTATCACGCTCATATCATATGTCATATATAAGTTTCAAATTTTATCATGAAATAGTTGTATAAAAGTAATAATAGTGCTAATTAACATTTTTATACATTAGCAATATATCAATGTCAACTCTAAGAATGCAATTATCAAACCCATTCAAAACACAAGCTCAGAAGTAAAAATTCATCATTTTATTTTCTTTTATTTTTTTTGGCAAATGATTCTCTTATTTTCTTAAAACATAAATATAGATTCGGTAGGGTGTGCTACGTACTAACCCTAGCAAAAATTGGAAGTGAAAATTTGAAAGGATGATAGTATGAGATTCATATATTATAGTTTAATCTTTTTTTTCTCTTCAATCTGATGATGTATGAGAAGTGAGAACTAAACGAGAAAAGAAACTAGCCCAAACAACAGAGGGTTAAGGAAAAATATATGTCATGTCAAGTATATATGATAATTTAGGCAAAAGGTGTTTTATACCCTCTTCCAAAACAGGAACCAAATCCACATTAATCTCCAAAAAAAAGGACCTCAGCAACAGATAAATGACAAAAAGAAGATCAACAATTCCATCATGATCTTTTTTGTTTTTTTTTGGGTCATCCAAGATGAGAACAATTCCATCATGATCTAGAGGCAGTGAATTTATTTCTCTAATTATGATTTAGTTTCTAACTACATATTATATTGCAGCCCACGTGAAATGCTGTCCAACAATGGATGGGCTTGATTTGCTTGAGTGATAGCAACAACTTGGGCTTAACACCTAATTAATATATACTTTTGGGCAGACCTTTTTTTTGTTTTTGGCTGAAATATACTTTTACACAGACTTGGGTTATATTTTTGAACCAGATTTACATCTTCTCATGTGGATTCTGTTTATAAAGGGAATCATGCAAAAAGAGCTGCAACAGAATCATTTTCCTTTGATGACAAAAAAAAAAGGATCATTTTCCTTTCTCTTTTTCATTTTTTCCCGTCATTTTTCTATTCCTTTACACCAAAGTGAAGCTCACGTAAAATTGCTTATTTCTTTTCCTCAACTAAACCGCAACCTCTACGCAGTCCATACACGCACTAAGCTTGGTTCACAAAACTACTAATCCTCAAAAAACTCGCGAGCCTGTGCTTATCTTCACTAACCAACAGACTGTGGTAAAGAGAATGTGAACATATCAAGAAGTTTCAAGATACTATGTATGGCTTTGAAGTCAAGGCTCCTATTGTATTATTTCGTTATTACATTTAGTTTGCTTGCTTACTAAACGCCAGCTAATTCCAATGTGAAAGAAGGCAACGGCAAATGGTATATATTTTTTATATATTTTGTGTGAATCAAAAATATTTTTATAAGATTCGGTTTATATAACTTTTTTATAAACTTAATTTTTTTAAACTAAAAGTGATAATGGTGTATGATCCTCTCCTTATTTTTTTTTTATATATATATTCCTTATTAGGTGGTGACAACTATAGAATAATGTTAATGGAAATGAATAAGGGGGGGGGGGGAGAAAGAGAGAGTTAAATGCATTTGAATATACTTAATTCAAGCACTTTAACTTCAAAAGCTAGGGCGAAGTTTACTTTGAGATCATAGATTTAATTCCTCAATTTTTTTAAAAAAAAAAGTTTCATATTACCCTATCATACGAACAGCTCTGGCAATTCAATATCTACTTAGAATTTCACAAACAGAACTTTATAGATCCATTATTCCAAGATCATCTCAGTCACAGAGCTTCAATCTTTTTTCTTTTACGCCTTATAACACTGGAGCCATGAAAGCACCTCGTATTTGTGTCATTATATTTAATATATAATTAAGTAGCTTCACTTTTGGAACCAAAGTATCTTCTCATTGAACAGAATCGTCCCATTTCAGCTCCAAAGCTCTTTGTATGGAGTTATATAAGGAAAGGGTAATTAGATGAGAACTCTAGCTTTATATATGGACGTCATTCAAACATGTAGCTAGACGCCATTGCATAAGTAGCTTAGCTTTGATGGTTTCATATATATGCATGAGGAATGATAGAATAATCAAGTTTCCTTCATAATTCTACATCTGATACCAATATGATATATTCACATATTCACTGGCGGATCTTAGTTAAATTTTTAAAAACCTTTAGAAATATATGAAAATAATATCATATGACCCCCCAAAAGATGGATGTAGAAATTGTATCCTTTCTATTTTTCATTTTCTTAATTTTCTTTTATATCATTTGTGTTGAGTTATCTATAAATAGATTTCATACTTCTATATTTAGTATTTTATATTAATTTGGATTGCAGGTCATTAAGTTTTTCTCTTCAACTTTATGATTTTTTCTTTTGGTTGTGAAAATAATAGCAAACAATCAATGATAAAGAATCAACATTGAAACTCATATGTTGAAAATTTAGAAGTTAAAATCAATCTATAATAATATAAGCACGTTGATATTTCTTGAAAGATTATATTTGTTGTAGTTTTTCTTTTCTTTTTTGTTTGTCCTTGCAATTAATTACTATTCATTTTGGTTCCCTCAAACATTTTCTTCAAGCTCCACCACTGCACATATTTTCGTAAAAAAGGAAACTTCCAATTGGCAAATGATACAAGTAGAGCTAATTACCAATACTTATCGACCCTTCCAGGATACAAGACTCTATGTGTTACATTTTTCTCAGTTAGTGAAAACCAAAATATCTTAATTACTTTAATCGTGCAGAATGATAGTGTAAAATATATGACACAAATAATGCAATCTCATCGAGTGGAGTTGAATATTTTGATAATAAAAAATGTACAATTTAAGTTATGATCACAATTTATTAATATATAAAAAGTTGTATCAACAAGTGTTTAGTATAATAGTAAAAACCAAAAAAAGAAATCTATAAAAAGTTGTACAATTTATTATACCAAAAAAAATGTATGATTTAAGTGTACACATGCACATGAATATATGGCTCATTTGGATGAGATTTTAAAAAAAGATCTATTTTTCATGATCTTTTTTTAAAAGATCTTTAAAAAAAGGTAAAAGTTTTTTTATGTTTGATATGATATTTGAGAAGATTTTTTTTAAATTTGAATTTTTTTTTATGTTATAAAAAAGATCTTTTTTCATAAATACAAAAGTCTAGCTTCTAGTACTTCAGTTTTTTTTAAAAAAAAAAACTCATCCAAATATACTAAAATATAAAAAAAAGTGCTTTTAAAAAAAAAGATCTTTGTTATTAAAAAAAACACATCCAAACAAGCACATACTCATATGATGACTTTTTTCAAGTTGTTTTAATTTAAGATTTAATTTTTTTGTGTAAGTTAGAAGCATCTCTACAGGGTTACATAGGCTTAATCTCTCTAGATTAAGAATGATAATGTTATGATCCTTTTCATGAAATGTGATTCTTAAAAATTGAATTACAATTTTCATATTTAAAAATGTAACTCAATTTTATTAAGCTAATATCTCATGAATAAAGATTTAAATTTTGACCAAATTTCGTTTGCTGTAATTTTTGTTTATTTGCATTTTTTATTTTGTTTTCTTAAAATAATTAAAAAAAAAAAAAGAAGCGTTCAAGTTACGGAGCAAAATCTACCTGGAGCCGGCCTGATTTAACCCGAACTCAAGAAGACCGAATGTGCTCGAATTTATGGTCTATCTTGAAATGTGACCGAGCCTAAAATTTGACTGGAGCCATCTGAACCCTAAAAGCTTATAGATGTCTTGTTCAAATTTTTTGGTACATATATATGTCTTGTTTCAATTTGCCTTTAGGAGAAGCAACAAGTAATGTACTGCTAATTCTTTTTTGTGTTCGCTATTATTGCGCTTGTTTGTACTAAACAGCTTATGACTTGGTGTCCTCAATAGACAACACAAACGTTGTTTTGTCTCATGGTATACTCCCTCCCAGTTGGGTTTCAAAACACTCAACGAAGTACCGTTACAACGGTTATTTGGCTCCAAAATATTCCACGCACTCAAACATGAACTCCACCTGCTCGACCATATTCCTCACCCAAACGTTGCCTCTGTTAACCGTTCCATGCTCAACCACGTGCACAAGAACCTTCCATTTCAAGCCCTTGCCATATTCAAGAAGCAGCTCAAGCTGCGTTTTCTTGAACATGTTGACGAGGTCACCGTTGCCCTGTCTCTCAAGGCTTGTCGGGGCGAGTTGAAACTAGGGTGCCAAATCCACGGATTCGCCGTGTCCAGTGGGTTTGTTTCGTATGTTACGGTTTCGAATTCCCTGATGAATTTGTACTGCAAGTCTGGAAATTTCGGAAGGGCTTTGCATATCTTTGAGAATTTGAGTCATCCTGACATAGTTTCTTGGAATACCGTCCTTTCAGGGTTCAAGAAGAGTGGGGATGCTTTGGGTTTTGCTCGTTCTATGAATTTGAATGGGATAATGTTTGATCCGGTAACGTACACTACTATCCTTGCCTTTTGTTGGGATGATCATGAGTTCTTCTTTGGGTGGCAATTGCATTCTCTTATACTGAAATTTGGATTCGGTTGTGAAGTTTTTATAGGGAATGCTCTTATAACCATGTATTCGAGGTGGGGAAGATTAGGGGAGGCTAGGAGAGTGTTTGACGAAATGCCCGAAAGAGACTTGGTTTCATGGAATGCAATGCTTTCAGGATATGCTCAAGAGGGGGAATATTATGGGTTGGAAGCAGTTTCATTGTTCGACAAAATGGTTAGACAAGGTATGTCGCTTGACCATGTTTCGTTTACTGGTGCAGTTTCGGCTTGTGGTCATATAAAAAACCTGGAGCTAGGGAGGCAGATACATGGTTTGACCCTAAAAGTGGGATATGGGACACATGTTTCGGTTTGCAATGTTTTGATCTCAACTTATTCAAAGTGTGAGGTCCTCAGAGATGCAAAAGACGTTTTTCAGCTCATGAGTAATCGAAATGTAGTCTCTTGGACGACCATGATTTCTATTGATGAGGAAAATGCTGTGTCTCTCTTTAATGAAATGAGAATAGATGGTGTGTATCCAAATGATGTTACATTTATAGGATTAATACATGCTATAACAATCAAGAATCTGGTGAAACAAGGTCAAATGGTTCATGGGTTATGTATAAAGAGCTGTTTTTCGTCAGAACAAAGTGTCTCTAATAGCCTCATTACCATGTATGCCAAGTTTGAGTCCATTCAAGAATCAAAGAAGGTTTTTGAGGAGCTTAATTATAGAGAAACAATATCATGGAATGCATTAATTTCAGGCTATGCTCAAAATGGATTGTGTAAAGAAGCTTTCCTCACATTTTTATCTGCAATAAAGGAGATAAAACCCAACCAATATACGTTTGGTAGTGTCTTAAATGCTGTTGCTGCTGCTGAGGACATATCTATGAAACATGGCCAGCGGTGCCACTCTAACTTGCTCAGACTTGGTTTAAGCACTGACCCAATTATTTCAGGTGCTCTGCTTGACATGTATGGCAAGCGCGGGAGCATAAGCGATTCTCAAAGAGTTTTTAATGAGACACCTGAAAGAACCCAGTTTGCTTGGACAGCAATACTATCGGCCTATGCCCGACATGGAGACTATGAGTCAGTGATGAGTTTGTTTAAGGAAATGGAGAGGGAAGGAAGCAGCCCTGACTCAATCACTTTCCTTTCTGTTTTAACTGCATGTTGCAGAAAGGGCATGGTTGATGTAGGCCATAGAGTCTTTGATTCTATGGTCAAAGAACATTCGATTGAGCCAACTCCTGAGCATTCTTCTATTATGGTGGACATGCTTGGCCGTGCCGGACGACTCGATGAGGCGGAAGAGTTGGTGCGCCAGATTCCAGGAGGACCTGGATTGACAGTGTTGCAAAGCTTGCTTGGGTCTTGTAGATTACATGGGAATATGGAGATGGCTGAGAAGGTAGCTGATTGTTTGATAGAAATGGAGCCCACAAGTTCAGGTCCGTACGTGTTGATGGCGAACTTATATGCTGAGAAAGGGAAGTGGGAGAAAGTTGCTGAAGTGCGGAAAGGGATGAGAGGGAGGGGAGTAAAGAAGGAAGTGGGGTTTAGTTGGGTGGATGTTGGTAGTGTTGATTCCTTGTGTTTGCATGGGTTCTCCTCTGGGGATAAGTCACACCCAGAGTCTGAGGATATTTGTAGGATGGCAGAGTTTCTGGGATTGCAAATGAAATTTTCTAAAGAGAGCAGGGAGAGGAAAGACAAATGGTATCAGGAGTATCAAAGCCAAAAATAAATGAGGAAGTTGAAAGCTTCTGTACCATCAGGATGGGTTTTGGTTATGGATAGTGAACCTTGCACATGCTCATTCAAAAGAAATTTATTATTTTTTTCTTCATGTATACGTTGAATAGTGTTCATTTGACATGTCAAAACATGGATGTCTTGGGACTTCCGCTTAGGCTTTGTTTATTTTGCTGTAACTGATTTCGTTGAAACAAACTCCTCAAGAAGGAAAATTTTGTTGTTTCTAAAGGAATTTATTGAAAATTTCTTACAAATTATTTAAGTGATACAATTAAATTTGTTGTGGGGTGAGGCTCTTTGTTTCAGTTGAGATGAACTATACAGAATTTGAAGATGAAGTGGAGAAGTGCTAAGATAATATGTGTAGAAAGTGGACAAAGATAATATAAAAGAGCTCTGGTGAGACAGAAAACCAGAGGGCTAAGAATAGAGAACTTAAGAGGATAAATGTGCTGAAAGCTTAATCTACATCCTTTCAGTTATCCTTGGCCTTTTGCCAATGGGGTGGCTTCCATAGCTTTGAATTTGAATTCTCTCTTGTGATAGGATCATCCTATTAAAAAGAGATAAATACAAATTATAATATTTTAAGACCAACCATGATGAATTATAAATCTCATTTTTTATATTTGAAACTTTTGTATCTTTTTCTCTAACATGACACACTCATGTTATTTCACTAACAGAAAAAGATCCTAATCCCATAGCTTTGGAGGGGTCACTCAAAGTCTTCCTTAAGCTTAAGGGTGCGTTTGGAATCAATAATTTTATGATTTGATTTTATATGTAAAAGAAAT
Organism: Castanospermum australe; assembly: GCA_019955255.1. Taxonomy (NCBI): domain Eukaryota; kingdom Viridiplantae; phylum Streptophyta; class Magnoliopsida; order Fabales; family Fabaceae; genus Castanospermum; species Castanospermum australe. Next base: position 8,932 of record NSJW01000669.1, read on the forward strand.
TTCTTACTTAAAAAATTATAAAATGTGAATTAATAAGATTTATAAATCCTTATAAATATCATGAATTTTAATCAAGTTGTTATTGAAATTCTATTAAAAATAAGAGAATTTGAGTGAATTTTGGTGAAATTTATTTAAATTTACTCTTTTGCCTTCAATCATTTTTTTAGAAGTGGAATAGAAGGTTTATTAAAAGAAAGGGTAAAATTTAAATTTCTTAAAATAAAATCAATTTAATTCTTTTTTTTGTATTCCAAACAGAAAATTTGATTTCTAAATCAATTCAAATCATAATTTTTATAATGAGTTCCAAACATAAGAATTAATTTCTAATTCAATTAATTTAATATAACTCAAATCAATTCATTTCAATTCTAATTTTTATTATTTCAAACACACCTCAAGAGAACTTGCTTTTTCTACGATTTCAACATTGTGATTGTGTAGGTGGAGAGATTTTTATATAGTCTCATAATATTACACTACATCAATAAAAATATGACGCTTATCACAACATAAAAATACATGTCATTTAATCCAATTTATAATATTACATAGTAAAATTTAGATAAGATTTGAATCATTGAGTGTAATATTTTGAGAGTACTTAAAATTTTTTTGTTTAGGCGAGTCTCATAAATGGAGATTGAAAATGAGCTCAGTGAATCCCTAAAATGTGTTTGGAAGGTTCTAAAACTCCTTGAGTTATGATTTTTTTTTAGTCATCTTGAGTTATGGAGTTGGATAGAACATATTAGAACACTCTGGATGTTTAGGACTTAGCGGCCCAATGTGTCTCTAACGTGGTTTGGACGACTTTAATTTCAAGTATAGATTAATAAAATTGATTTTACATAAGAATTAAAGGCAATTTGAAATCTTAAAAACTTATCGATTTTTTTAAACCTTTTCAACTTATGAAAATCTCATTTTTTAGTAATTTTGTTATTTTGCTTCTATTTGATCTAAACAATTAATTTGATAAAAAAAAAGAAAAAAATAACAGTTCTTTTAAATTTTTAAGACTTCGTTTAATAAGTAAAACTTTTTAAAATTAAAACTTTTAAGAAATATTTTTATAAATAAAATTAAAAAAAAGGCGCTTACAACATATATGTAAATAGAAAATTTAATTTAATTTAAAATTGGGATTACTTTTTTTTAAAAAAATTAAACACTGAATATATACTGAAATTAAACCGAAATAAAAAAAAAACCATTTAAGAATAAAATTCTTTAAAAATAAAAAAGTTGAACACAAGTTGTTGGCTTTTATGACTAGGATAGAACATGACTGCAGGGGAATAATCATGCTCGGGCCATCCCTTCCAGAAGAATCTAACGGCAAGCGTTCGCAACTTCATATTTCAAAGCTTCCCAGGACTCGCTGGGGGTTTGCGGTTTTGGTTTTCTCAGCAATCAAAAACTCAAACTCAAATTCAAATGGTTAGTATCATTCACTCCGTAATTTCGTCGAACGTCTTGCGTGTGTTCGACGCAACTAAGCTCACCGTGCTTTCCTCTGTTGTGAATTTCAGTCGGTCACTCTGCACACAAACCTAGGCGACATCAAGTGCGAAATCTTCTGCGACGAGGTTCCCAAGACGGCCGAGGTCACAGTTCTTGTTCTCTCCATTTCAATTCGATGTTTTCTCACAACAACGAAAGGGATGGGAAATTTTTGTTTTTACTTCGAACTTCATTCGCTTTTCCAGGGGGGAAAAAAGAATATCAAGACAGAAAAGGGGATAGATAGTGTTTTTTTTTTTTTCCTGTTGGTGCCCTTTGAATGGGAAAGTGGAATCCAATTTGGGTGGGATTTTGCTGCCATAGCAAAGTTGTTCTGGGAACCAAATGGTTAAAAGTTAACACACAGATAGCGTCAGTTCTGCGGTTTCCAAACCTAACTCAGAGGAGTGAGTCATTTACATCAAAACAAAAAGGCCCTTAATCTGTTGGAAGAGAGGGTATTAATAGGGAAAATGCATCTGTGTCATTTGAGTGGTTAAAAACACTGTCGAGTTTCTAATGATTGTGAATTCTTTGTATCATCCAACTTTATTGGAGGGAGGTGAGGTAATATCAAGCTGTACTCTAATTCTTTCTAAATTAAGGCATGAGGACAGTTATTCTTGTTCCAATGCCTTGTTATTAGTCACGTTCTTACCCTCTTTTGGGGTGGCTTGTCCACGCTTGCTGAATCCCCAGAAATATGCATCCAAAGAGGGTTGCTAACAGGCAGACAATGATATTGTTTAAAATCCTAGAATAAATGTGCATCTATTTATGAATGGCATATATACTAATCATACTTCTTAGCTTATTTTCTCATCGATATAGATTATGAAGTTCATGTATATTTCACTTTTGTTTTCAGTTATAATCCACGTAGTATCATCCTTTGCTTCATCCTGATTATCCTGCTGAGCATACCCCTTTCTCAATAGTAAAAAATTTGATGTGGAAGTATACAAAGACAATGACCTAAGTTGAGCCTGATGTCTAAAACTTACTACATTTGGGAACAAGTTTGAACCAATAAAATGAATAGAAAGGTAAGAAGAGGTTACAAAAAGCCATAAATTTTAGAAGTGGTCCATTCTAAATGGTTTCAGTTTGACAAACATTTCCAAAATATCATGTAAGGTATGTGAATGAAATCCTTGAACTCCACAACTCTGTTGTCAGTCAAATTGAAACCCTGTCTTTGAAAACTAATTAGGCAATTAAGTTAAATAAAAAAATTAGGTGACTATCCCATAACAAATTATCTAGAAATCAATCTGAAATTCATCTTGAAACATTTTCTGACAGATTCAGATTTGAGGATGCAAAATGCCTACATTGCCCCCTGATTGTTAATAATTTTCTGCCATAATTTAAATTTGGATATACTCTGTTGCTTTTATGGAGTGAGGAGTTCTTGGATAAAGAAAAACGATGATTGTGAAACCTTTACGTCACTTGTGCAACTTATTACTGATAGAAACCCAAATATTTGATTCCAGAAAAGTGGGAAAAATCCCAATTGCAAACTTTAATTCACAGACAAGACTCTCCCTCACTTACAGCCAACAAAAAACTCAGGAAAACACAGAAAATATAAAACAAAAAAAAAATACCACAGGTCATTCGAGAGACCTACAACCTCCCTATCCCAAAGGGTCCTAAAGCCTTGCTCACAAATTGCCTGGCTCTCTCCCCTGTCAATTACACCTTATATTCACCCCACTAACTGAATCACCTTCGCTATCTTTTTCTGCCACATCGTCAATTCTATTATGCTCCACTCCTACTGTATGAATATTCCCCAAAATTCCCATCTCACCCTTCTTAATCATGTGGGACATTCCAGCTCCTCTTTTCCTACTCTTCCTCTCATAAATCTTAGTAGTAGTAGGAAGTCTATCAATTACCTTAATAGTTAAATATTTCATTCTTGTCCTTATCTGAAGTTTCCATTGTTCCTATTGAAGGGTACAGTAACTAACAATTCTTATGTTTTGTATTTTCAATCCAGAATTTTTTAGCATTGAGTGCAAGTGGTTATTATGATGGGACCATATTTCACCGCAACATTAAAGGTTTTATGATTCAAGGTGGAGATCCAACTGGTACTGGCAAAGGGGGGACCAGTATATGGGGCAAGAAATTTAATGATGAGATAAGAGAATCTCTAAAGGTAAGTTCATCCACCATGGTAATTACTATGAAGCCATGTCATTAGTGTTATGTATTCCTTTAGCTTCATGTCTGCGATACTTGTTTTGACTCTCAATTCCAGAATTGGAACTATAAAATTCAGGTATAGAAATGGCACATAGTTGCAAGCTTATTAACTTGACTAATATTAATACCTCTTTTTTGTATTGACTGTCAAAGGATAACTACCACTTTCATTAGCATGACCATAAAATTAAGATTTCAATTGAGATATAGTGTTATCAAGAGGATACAATGGAGAAACATCTTTGAATGCAGAATGGCATTTTTAAGTACTCTAAGCAATCTCTATAACCAAAATGAGAGTTATTTTTTACACCCTTCAACTATGCTGAAAACCATTTAGTTGTGAAATAGTACCTTGTTAGTGTCCTAGTAACTCTGAAAGATGTATGGTCTTGCAAGTAGTCCTCCCAAGTCTTAACAAAGCTGTGATGTTGGCTTGAAAATATTCTTAGCAAATTTTTTGCCTAGAAGGAGATAGAAGTAGGGGTGGTTGTCAAAGATCAAATCTCCTAAAAGCGTAAGTTGTTAGGTGGAGGCATAGGAATGATTTTATATCTCAACACGCTAACTTTATCTTGTGCTGAAATTTAATTTATTTACAAAAAATAGGGGCGACAAGGATTGAATTCTTAACTAAATGGTCAGAGGCTCTAATACATGTCAAATATTAACTCTCCTAAAAGCTTAAACTGTTAAGTGGAGGCTTAAGAATGGTTTTATATCTCAAACTGTGGTGTATAGTGAATGACAAATCATGTAATTTAATTGGGAGGAGAGGGATAAAGAGGGAAGAAAATAATCATAAGATCTTATTAGAAATAAGCCAAGTTCTGGATATGAGATATTTTTGTTCTCATTTTTTACAGAAATCACCTGCTCCCTTCTAAAGCATTGAATTTCCATAATGTTGAGAGATTTTGGTGTCATTTTACAAATCCTTACACAATTGAGGAATGACAGTGTATCATTAATTAATTGCTTTATGAAGTAGTACTTCAGTACTTATTAATATTTAAATTTATTGTTTGAAGAGCAAATGATTAAAATCACTGTTCTAATGGTGTAATTTTATGAGAACGTCAATCATATTTGAAAAAGTATCAACCAAAACCTAGGTGGCTTCCCTTAGCATGCAAAAAACTTGGTTGTTTTCTTATATACACGTTGATAGACCAACGCTTAATTTTCTTCTTGGTGAAAGTCAATTTTATTTTGTATTGAATATAATTATCTTACAGCTGTTACATTGTGGCATTTCATGTAGACATTCTTGACAATATTATAGCCTTTATCTGCATGTTGGTAGCTATAACATGCTAACACTGTAGAAATATCTTGGCCTTGTAAGCCTTCAAGCTTTACTTTTTGGTTTATGGTGGTGGTGGTGTTGGGGTGGGGGCTGGCATAAGCATATTGGGACATTTCTTGAATACAAAATAGAGATGTGCTCTATAGAGCACAATTGTAGACTTTTTTTTTTCCGTCTGATGATTGTAGTTAATAGGTTGCCCTTTTGTATGTTCCAGCACAATGCAAGGGGAATACTGGCAATGGCTAATAGTGGTCCAAATACTAATGGAAGTCAGTTCTTCATAACTTATGCAAAGCAGCCACACTTGAATGGACTTTATACTGTGTTTGGAAAAGTAATTCATGGATTTGAAGTTCTTGATCTCATGGAAAAGGTATCTTATTCAGCTGCCAAGGTTTAAATTACTTTTTTTATAATTTATTTTACTTTTTGGGTTGAAGCTCAAGATGACCCTTGAACTTTTAAAGTCTTGGCTTGATTTGGCAACTCAACTAAGGTCTAATTATTCTTTTTGGTCTCATTTATGCTAAATTGCTAACTATATTTTTCGTGCGTTGTCTTTACTCATGTACGTACATGGCTTCTCTAGCATATGGGAAAAAATAAAAAAGAAAAGGCTAATGATCTGAGAAAAGAACAAATAATATACTTTTGTTTTTGTTTGTGCAGACTCAAACAGGACCAGGGGACCGACCACTTGCAGAGATAAGGCTCAATCGTGTAACAATTCATGCTAATCCACTTGCTGGTTAGACTTGTCTCAGCAGTTATTGTTTTATGTGAAATTTGTGAGACTATCTTCCAAAAACTGATATAACAAAAAGGATGGACAAAGGGAACTCTTAAATGCAGAATTTGAGTAATTTGTTCATCGCGATAGCTGATTTAGAGAAGCATTTTTGATGAAGTACTAAAATGTATATTGAATTAACGTACTGTTGAGATATGCATGGATTACGATAAATACAATTATGTGGTTTAGTGCAAGTTCTCAACTGTTTTTAATGTGTTTGGGCATCTGCCTGTGGAGCAAACCGAGGTATCCTGGTTTTGTAAAATGCCGAGTATATATTACATGATGCCATAACTGCAGTTATTTTGCCAGCAATGAGTACTCCTCATCTCATACATGGGATGAAGAATTGGTGTAGTAAAAGTGAGTTACGTCCTCAAGTATGAAGAAAGCAATTTGATTCTTGAGAGTCGCATCTTATGAGGAGGGTCATACTACTATTACACTTGACTTTAAGAGATTAGGTCTATAAAGTTGTTCAAATGAGCTGAATATTGTAGGGATATTCTTGGTTCACAATGCAAAAAACCAATGAGTACTCCTCTTCTCTTTGATGTTTAATTGGTTATTTTACATACAGTCACTTACAACATTGAATTTTAATGGATGGTTTGTTACTTTCATGAATTGAGCCCTTGTTTAAGTAGTTGTCGAAGTGTAAAAATTACATGACTAAAGATCTGGAATCTCATGGCTACGCCATAGCTTCCCCTCATATTACAATTGAACAAAAAGATTTTAGTCGAGGTTTAGTTGATGATCATTGCCGTGCTCCTCAAAGGGCCTTAGCTGAAAGAAAAGACATATCCTAGGGAATGTTTGAGCCAAGCATTTTCAGAAGAAAGGTTTGATATTGAGTGGTTTTGCACCAACACCAGTGGGCCAAATCGAACTTGGGAGCGAGGGGTGAATGGGTCTGATAAGATGATATCGTCTTAATGATTAACTAGTTACTTTTGCTAAATTAGAGGGCAGTATTACAAGTGCGTGAATCTGTGCAAAAAATAAAAATATTGATATGATATTGTATGAATTTATAGGTAAATTAGGTGCTAGAATTCTGTATATCTAACATTATTCTTTTCTAATACAGTAGCTAATCTCACAGTTACAAATAATTAATCAAACGGTTTTAGTTTGAAAAAAGTATTGATTAATTTTTATCCACTCTTGGTGTAAGTTTTTATATTATCATCTAATTATGTGTTAATAAATTGTTAAAATAATTTTATTCATGAAATAATTGTTATTATAATTAAATTCTTATAATTAAATTTTTATATATAATTGAATGATAATATAAAAAAAATTATAATAATAATGGATTTAAATTAATCTAAAAAATACATGCATAGTTTATAATAATAAAATATTTGTGAAGATAGTAACATAAAAAGATTAAGGATAAATTACAAATTAATTCCTTGACATTTAACTCATTTTTATGTTTAATATATAAAGTTTGATTTTTGACATATTACTCTCCTAAATTTTGATAAACTACAAAACTATTAGATGAATGTTAGTTTTAACGTGGACAGAGATAATATGTTAAAATTAAAGCTTTATGTATTAAATGTGAAAATAAACTAAATTTCAATGAGTTAATATGTAATTCATTCTTATTTTATTATTTTATTTTTTTTCTTTTCTATAAAAATATCCTTTGCAATACTTTGCATCGAAACTTCTAAAGACTTTCAAAAGTGAACTCTTATAAAAACAAACCAAATGCATTGATTTCATTAAATTCTTCTAAACAAGAAAAGTAAGAGGTACTTTGGTTCTCATTTTACATCTCTACAATGGCCAAGTCCATGAATATTAATGTCAAGAAGTTATCTTACATCTTAGATCATTCTCAAATTAATAATTTTATATCATTTTCTCTGTAGTCTTTGCTTAACTCTCTTAAAGAGTCTTCAAGAAATACCAAGTTTTATAACTTTACTATCAACTAGCCCAAAACTTTTATGTTTCTGTCTTATATTCTCGTTGATTTCATAGGAAAATATTGAAGTTTGACTTAAATCTAAATATTTCATTTTCTCCTAACTCATGTACTACAATCAGACTACAGGTTACAATCTCAAATCGACATTCAAAATCTAAACTCGGTGTTTTCTCATAGAATCGAAAATCAATTAAGAATGGCCAGAAAGATGAGATTTTGAATGAAAGTTGGGCATTGCCTTTGGTTGCGCATGTGCAATTTAAAGCACAGGGTCTAGTGGATTGGACAAGGATGAAATGATGCGAAAGTTGATAAGAATGAGTTTTGGAAGCAATCAGATGGATTGGGATATAAACCTTACTTAGGTTTCAATAAGACTTATAAGAGTGAGTGAAAAGATTTTTAAGTACTAAAAAAAGTACCTTATGATAGTAATTTCTGATAAGATTAATCAAGAGAGAAATTAAATTATTGACACTATTTTCATTGCTATGATTCTTAGAGCTACTTTTGTTGTTCTTATATTGCAAGTCATTTTAAAAATCTTTAAGGTTGTTAAAGGATCTTCCTTCTAATGTCTTCAACATTTTTCTTTTTTTTTTTTAAAAAATTCAAATCAATAAAAAGAATGATAAATTATAAATTAATTCCTTAAAGTTTAGCTCACATTTAATACATAAAATTTTATTTTTTAACATATCACCTCTCATGTGACACACACGTAGAATAGTTCACTGTTAAAATTAACACTCATTTAGCAATTTTATAGTTTATCAAAATTCAAGAGATAATATATTAAAAATTAAACTTTATATACTAAACATAAAAATTATCTAAACTTTAAGGGATTAATCAACAATTTATCCAAATATTAATCTAAGGGATTGACGTAGCCTCAAACTATTGAGGTGTGCTTTTTGTTACTTGAGTTTAAATTTTAAATCTTAGGTCAAGAAAATTAATTTTTTTTATGGAAGTAAATGGAAGCCTTTAACAATGACGGTTTTTCCATTAATTTGGAAATATCAGGTACCATCACAAATTAAAAATTATCGAAAGAACTAAATTTTGCCAAAAATAAAATGAAATACACAAATTTTTTATTTAAAAAAAAAAAACGAAGAAAGAAAGTTCCAAGGCTTCCGGGAGAAGCTGGAGAAACAAGTCAACCACTAAAACCAAGAAATCAAACAATCATAGTTCAGTGACCCCACTTCCTCAGTTTGACACCAAAAGCAGGTAACTAGGGTTTCAAAATCCCCGCCAATTTTCTCTCTCTCCCCTTGGAATGGCGATGGAGGACGCGAAACCCGAAACCCCCACCATAGCCTCAAGACCAATTGCAAGACCCAGTGACATCGTCTCGGAGTCTTGCTCCTCCCCGCCTCCCCGTACTCCTTCCGCTGCTGCCAGTTCCCCAAGGAAGCAGCCATCGAGCCCCCGAGATTTCATTCTCTCTGTTGCCTCCAAGACCGCTTCCCAGTCTCTTCAGAACTCCGACCCTGATGTTTGGGGCGTCCTCACTGCCATCTCCAACAGTGCTCGCAAAAGGAGTCAGGTTTGGGCCCTAAATCCCAGTACCCATTTTTTATTACCTGCATTGGATTGTTGTTGCGGTTACTATATAGACTCAATTCTGGGAGAAGTACAAGGGAGAACTTGGTGGATTTTATAGAATAGGCCCATTAACCGAGCTAACTGAACTTTGGCTATTCTGTTGAAAGTAAGGTTACTTTGTTATGAGCTTGGCTATTTGAATAATCATACTCATCAGAAATTAACCAAACAGTTCGTTTTTGGTGAATGTAATCTCCTTGCTGTAAAATTCTCCCTTGTTTTTTTCTTTTCTCTCTGATGTAGCTGTTATTGAAGACTCAAAATTTCCTAAAGACATAGGATGGTTTTTAAAAAGTATCCATGACCTTTTTGCTGTTATGGAGATTCTTTTAGTATTTTAGTAATTGGGCATCTAGCAATTTCTTTTTTCTCCTACTTCCTTGTGTCAACCATATTGAACTCCCTTTAAAGGGATGGGGAGGAAAAGATGAAACAGAACTTACAAGAACCTAATTTTAAGTTGGCTAAACTAAGAGCTGTTTGATATTTTTAAGGCCTCATATATATAGTCAATTTAAGTGGAAACTGGGTTGCTCATGTATGATATTCCACTAGAAAACTACTACTGATCGTCCAAAGGACATGTAGTGAAAATATTGACAGGAACCATTCAATTTAATCTCTTAGTGGCATTTCAGTAAATGGCACACAGCCACACACATGTTCAAGATTTTATATGTTTTAACTTCTAATCAAAGTGAGCTGTGTTTGAGCCCCAAACATGTGGGAGCTTATAGGGAAAAAAAAAATGCTGGAGTTAAATCTTGTGGAGTTTTAGTTCATACTCCTGCCATTCTGAGTTCTGACTGTGACCAATGGTTTTGGCACTTGGTTTGTCTTCCTATAATTTTTTTTAACTATATATAGTCTTTTGAATTTCATTTGATTGAAAGATTGTAACCAGGGAATAAATAGTTTATTAACTGCTGATGTGCACTGCATTGGGCGATTGGTAGAGGATGTGCGTTTCCAGATTGATTCAAATGCTGTTAGTGCAAATCATTGCAGTATATATAGAATGAGAGTTACTAATGAAAATATGCAGAACACCAGATCAATATTCTTGAAAGATACAAGGTTGTGAATCCTTTTCCCATCCCCCTCCTAACCAAGGGGAAGAAAGGAGTTTTTTCTTCTTTTTTACCCCACCTATACTGATTTTTGTAAAGCCTTGTTCAGCACAAATGGAACTTATCTTAACTGGGAGAAGTTGAAAAAGAATAGTGCTGCTGTCAAAGTCCACCATGGAGATATTATATCATTTGCTGCTCCTCCTCATCATGGTAATATGAATTCCTTCCAGTGGCTCAATATTTCCATTTTTCTTTTATTCCAATTCCTCTTTTATCATAATAGTTGTAGATTTGATTTTATTGGTTAATGTTTCAGTTCCCCTCACTGATTGCATACATATGCTCTTTTAATATCCTTTAACTAGGAAAAGTATTACAAAAATGGAGAAATATATTTTATGAGAATTGAGAAATGAAATCTTTCGGCGCTTTTTGTTTTGGCAGTTGCCATTGAAAAGTTTAACATTGTATATTTATTTTATCCCTTCTGTTTTTTAATTTCATTGTTATTTGTCAGAAGAAACAAAATGATTAGTTTAATTTCTGGATCCTCTTTATTTTCTAAAATTGAGCAATTAGTGTAATTTGCTTGTTAATTGTTATAATTAAGTAATTGCTGCTTTTGAGTATTTGTTTCCTTCTGGGCATATTAATATTTGCAAGGCTTTGGCAGAGTGTGTGTGTTCTCTTTCCAAATTACTATAATTTCTTTCTTTTCTTACAGAGCTTGCATTTGCTTTTGTATATCGAGAGGTGCTCTTGTCCACTCCCATGCCAGATAATGCAATTGCTAAACGAAAAGCAGGTAGTGATTGATCAGCAGGACACATATTTACTATTTTTGCTCAATATTGCATTCTACTCTGATCTATGCTCATAAGTGGAATTCAGGCTTTTAATTTTTGTAGCTTTGAAGTTTCATATATGTGATGATATTCATAATTTGTTATACATTAGTGATAGGACATGGCTGTTAATTGTGACTTTTGCAATTTTTTTTTCATATTGATAATTTAGATATATAACATATTGATATTGATACTGATATTTGTTTTTGTTTCATTGACGTATGCATTTTTCTTTCTTTCTGTCTTTCCTTCTCTTTTCTTGAATGCGTAGAGGAATTTGTTTCTGAAAACAAGAGATTGAAAGGTTTAGGCATTGGTGCTCCTGAGGGTCCCATATCTCTTGATGATTTTCGAAGCCTTCAAAGATCAAACACGGTGTGTTAATTTAGAAGGATTACAATATTAATGAGTGGTGCAAACCTTTTTCTCTCTTTAATGATTTCCAATGTTCTTGTTGGCAGGAATTAAGAAAGCAATTGGAGAATCAAGTTGTTTTAATTGATACTTTGCGTAGTGAAAATCGTGCAGCTGTTGAGCATCATGAAAGTGTATGTAATTTTTGGTGAATTTATGACTTCTCCTCTCCTTGTCTTGTGATATTTAACGACTATGTGCATTGTATGGATTCTAGAAGAAATGTTTGGTCTTGATTTCTGCCTATTTATTCATATTATTTATAACCTACAATGTCTTGCCTAATTTATGATCCATTTTATAGGAATTAAAATCAGTCAAAGAGTCAGTTGCAAAATGTTACCTTGATCAATTAAAAGAATTACAAGAACTGGCAGATCTCAAACAGAAGGCACTAGGGGAAGTCAACAGAGCATCTGCTGAACAGAAACATGCCATGGAAGACCTTAATGAAAGGCTTAGTGCTTCTATGCAGTCATGTGCTGAAGCAAATGCTATAATAAGTAGGTATGGTTTGTTAATTCTTCACTACTTCGTACTTGGTATCAGTTTCTTTTAATAGATTGATCATTGATGTAAATAATGTAGATGTAAGTATGTTTGCTCCCCTTGAGGTGGCACTTTTTTAAAACTTGGTTGTCTATGGTCTCAAGTTAGAGGCTTTTCCTGTAATTCGCCCATCAAAATTTTTATTTTATTCAGGGTCCTGATTCAGGTTGGGACTTTCACTTTCATAAACTTGAGTGATGAGAAGCTATTGAATTATAGTACCTTTTGCTTTTACTTGTTTACACTCATTACTCTGCCAATTCAGATAGGATAATTTGTACTTTCAATTCTTCAGTTGTGTTTTCTTGTAAGTCCTTCTTTCAGTTTCTTACTCTCCTAATCATTGAAGGTTCCTTTACAAATCCATTTTGAAGTCCAAATCTCCAAGGTTAGATCCTTTGTTTGGATGGAAGTACTTAATAGGATTCTATGGGTAAATAACAATGACTTGTTGCCAATATGTAGGTCTCACACCACTCTTTCTCCCAGTGTGTGTATTGTGTGCAGATATGGTTCAGAGACAATTGGCCATTTAGTTTTGCATTGTAAGGTAGCTACTTTCATATGGAATAATCTTTCTTGGGGTGCTTGGTGAGCAATGGATGTATCCTCTTTGGACCAGTTATTGGTGGTTCATTGTAAAGGTTTTGGTAAAAACAAGGAAGCTAAAGTTCTGTGGCAGTGCACAGTTCATGCAGCTCTTTAGCACATCTGGTTGGAGTAGAATGCTTGCATCTTGAAGGGTGTTTCTGCCTTTAAACTTGTTATGGGATAGGATTATGTTTGGGTCTTCCCTTTGGCCTTTGGGTTCAGTTCATAGCTGTTTCAAGGGAGTTGCCATTACTGATATGCAGAGAGATGGGGCAGCTTTGCCTCTAATTCCTAGGTGTACTTCCCTGTAATTCCTCTAAAATTTCTTTTTCTATTAAAAAAAGGTGGCCTATGTGGCTGCATCTGCTATAGCAGATGGCTTCACAAATCTATTTTACTTATTAAATTTACATTATTGTTGCTTATGTGTGCATCCATGTTTACTTGGCTTTTTATGTCAAAGTTGTTAGATTGGTTTTGAAACTTAGTACGTTGACTGTTGTAGGATGGTGGACCCTTTTGTAGCTTGCTTTCCCCTAACTTGTTTCTGATGGACAGTACAGTAATAGCCCACCTCTCTCTCTCCCTCTATCTCTTGTGCTTGCAGTCAAAAGGTCAATATGGCTGAACTCAAGGAACAATTAGATGAAGAGCGAACTCAGCGAAAAGAAGAGCGAGAAAAGGCTGCAGCTGATCTAAAAGCTGCTGTACAAAGAGCCCGGTCTGAGGCTCAAGAGGAATTAAAACGACTCTCTGATGCTGCTTTAAGAAGAGAAAGAGAGCTACAAGAAGCAATAAATAAGCTTCAGGTTTGAAAGTTTCGCTGCTAAAGCCGTGAAAAAAAAAATTCTCTCAACTTTAAGGAGCTTACAAGCTGTCTTTCTTATTATCTTTTGTAGGAGTCAGAGAGAGAAAGGTCTTTGCTGGTTGAAACCTTGAGGTCCAAGCTGGTATGGTTACAATGTTGATCCTGTTGGCCTAAGCCTAAGGGATTTTTTTTTTTTTTGGGTACTTCTGAAGTCTCTTTATTCCTTCTCTGTTGCAGGAGGATACTAGGCAAAAGTTTGTTGTCTCCGATAATAAAGTTCGCCAGTTGGAAACTCAAGTTCATGAAGAGCAGCTGGCCTCTGCAAATGGAATAAAGGTAATCAGATAATTTTATAGAGTATCATGTTACGTTATCATATTTTGGTTGATATTAGCTGCCAGTAAATGCTAATTCACTGCTAATTCATGGAGCAGAAAGTAGAAGAACTTGAACAGGAGACAAGAACATTAAGGAAAGAGCATGAGAGTGAAAAGGTAGAGATGAGAAGTTCATGTCATAAAATACAGGGAATGTTTTTATAGAAAGCTGTTTTGTGGACATCATGTCTGCTTTGCACCCATACCTGTGTGTGCTTTAACTCATCTTGCTAATGTCACTCCCATGAGACTGCATATTCAGTTAGTGATATGACAAATGCTATGACTCTAAGTGATCAGTGCTCATGGTCCGAAGAATGAAGAATCTCATAGTTGATCTGTTGCTTCACCTTTCTGTTTGATTCTTTTTCTTTCTTTTTCTTTTTTATCTTGTCCTCTTTTTTCTTTAAAGCATTTTTTAGTGAAGTTTCTTTATTTGTTGCTGTTGTTAGCAGGCAGCTCGAGAAGAAGCATGGGCTAAGGTTTCTGTTCTTGAACTTGAGATAAATGCTGCTATGCGAGATCTTGATTTTGAGAGGCAGAGGTTAAAAGGAGCCAGAGAAAGGCTTATGCTTCGGTTAGGATTTTGGATCATTGTTAATTATGATCATGGGACATCTGCAGTTTGAAAAGTGCATGTAGAATGAATCAATATGATTATCATATTTCCATCATAAACTAAATGCACAAACATGCCGGCATAGAATATCAGAGGACATAGGGCAGCTACTTCTTCCTCTTACTTGTTTTTATTTTTTGACTTTTTTCTCATTTGTTCCCCCCAAGTTTTCTAATCTATCATATAATGTCAACAAATTTGTTTGGTTGAGTTGTTCTATAATCATACAAGAACAAGGCTGCAAGACCTGCTTTTTAGCATCAAAATAGTAATTAACAGAAAGTAAGACTTACAGAAAATTAGCTAGAAGCAATGATGGATATAGAGGGAACAAAGTTGAGGGGGATTTCTAGGATTTCACAAACCAGAAACCATGATAGAATATCAGAGAGCCTGAGACTCTATTCATGAACTTCCAAGTGTCAGTGTGTTTCCTTTGGGACAGGATAGCATATTTTCTCTCATTGTGTTGTACAACTAAAGATGCTTTTAGGAGTATCCTTGACAGGTGGTTAATGTGATTGGAGGAACTTGCTTTTACTAATTTGATGACCATTTTTATCCTTTTTATTATTCAAGGATGTTACTTCATCCTCTTCAGTGTTGCAATTCTTTTTTTTTCTTCCTTATAATGACAATTCTCTTCTGGAGAATAATATAGAAAGGAATTCTACGACTTATTAGTAAAAATCCTCAAAATAAGAGTGTATGCTAGGGTTTTGTAAACATTGCAATCATGGATCTAAGAGTATTTTTAAACTACTCTAAAAATAACATGGAATATAAAGGATGTAGAAACAGGAATTCAACAAATAGGATTATCAAGTGGCTTAGGCAACCTTATTTAGATGAGATCTTTGGAGTAATTGCTACTTATAAACCCTTGTTCTATTCACACATCCTTCCTTCCTTTTTAGTAAATTGAGTGCAAGATTAAAGGTTGCTATCTCTATAGGGCATGTCTGTACTGTGCAGGCATGTTTATGACTAACTAATTTGAGGGCTGTGATCATAGTAAAATTTAAAGAAAAAATTGAGGGATGTGACTAACTGAGTTCTTTTGATTAGAATATATACTAGTCAACAAAAAGTTATTTCAATTGAAATTGGGGATCCTGGTATCCATAAGTATGTCATTTGTGTTGATTTATATACATGTTTACAAGTCCCCTTGGTTAACATGCTTCTGCATTGTACTGTTTAGTGTGAAATGCTGCTTGACAGTTTTGCTTTCTGATGCAACATGTACATCTTCCTCATTCTTCATGGTGATGGTAGATTTCTGGATTTTAGCTGAAACTCAATGATTAAATAGCCATGATTATGCGTCATGCAGGGAAACACAGCTACGAGCATTTTATTCCACAACTGAGGAGATACAAGTATTGTTTGCTAAGCAACAGGAACAATTAAAGGCTATGCAGAGAACTCTAGAAGATGAAGAGAATTATGAGAATACTTCTGCTGATGTGGATGGAGTCCTAGGTGGAAACTCAGGCAGAGAAAAAGAAGTTGCAGGATACCATAGTAACAATGCTACCAGGGCAGGATCAACTACTTCTGCGCAGAAGCTTAACAGAGATCAAGTTGAAACATCAAGCAATGAAGCCAGTGTCACTGAGAAGCATGACTGTGATATAAGAAGTGAAGAATGCCAAAATACACAAGAGGCAGATTTCACAAGTGCAGATCATAACCGTGGTGTAAGAGATGGCTTTGGTTCTGATATTGATGGTGTTGGCACAGCACCTAAGATGGAGGGAGATGCTGTAGGCACTGAGCGAGTTCTCGAAACGGAAAGTCCTGCAAATTTTGGTGAGCGGAATATTGATTTGAACAAGTGTGACGCTTTAGATGGGGACACTATGCAGTTTGATGATGATGTCAATGTACAGGAAACCAAAGAGCATGCACAAATAACTTGTCGAGAAGCTTTACGTCACTCGCATTCAAATGATCCTCTAGACACTCAAAAGACCATTGAGTATACAGAAGCTGGAGGCACGATCAGAACGGCTGACCTTGTAACTTCTGAAGTTGCTGGTAGCTGGGCTTGCAGTACAGCCCCTTCTGTGCATGGAGAAAATGAATCTCCAAGAAGCAGAGACAACAATGAAGGTTCTGGGGCATTGCATGATTCGAATGGTTTGGTGGCTGAGTCAGAGTCAGAGCACTCCTTCTAACGCTGCTGGCACCAGACGGAATGATGAACGACGAGCACTAAGTGAGATGATTGGCATTGTTGCTCCTGATTTGAGGGAGCAATTTGGAGGTTCTGCAAATGATTGTGATCAAGAGAGAGGAAAACAAGGAGGCTCATCTGATTCAGATACTGAAAGTTGCAGCGACACTGGCTATGATGATAGGGCCAATGCAAAAGGTGGATCAATATCTGATGCAGAAACTGAGGGTAGTGACGATGTTGAGGAGAATCAAAAGCAGGATGATGCCATGGATGAAGATGATGAAGCCACTCAAGAAGATTCTCTTGGATAGTGGGGATTGTACAGAGTCTTTATTTAGGTATTTATGTTGTAGATATGAAGGAATCTCCTTGATTTCACTAATCGCTTCTAATTATATTTTAAGGCATTTTATTGTATATAATTTTATATTTTTATGGATTTTCCTGCCATTTTACTGGCATGATTTTGCAGCGAATTTTCATTCAATACAAATGATGTGTGAATGTGGTATGACCATGGCTAATTAATAACAGGCACATCTTGAATAGCCAGCAAAAGCTATCCCAGTTCATGGCCTTTCTTAAGTTAGTTCTCCATCTTGGGAACTACATCCTTATTTTTAACCGTGTTAAAGCATCAGTTTGTTGAAATAAGTTTGCAATGTTTTAGCCCAAGAGTAGCTGTTACATATATATATATATATATATATATATATTGTTTGTGTGTGTGTGTGTGGAATCTGATTCTGAAATTTTCCAGACATGATTAGCTCCGATGTTATTATTGCCACTCATCCTAACGAGATTGGCAATCAAATAAACTGCTCCAAGTGAATTGCATTTAACAATAGAAAACTAAACTCTGATGTATTGTTTTGGTATTTGAGAGAAGACTATATAAAAGGAAGTGTTAACAATAGAAAAAGAAACTCATGTATCGTTTGGTATTTAGGAGAAGAGAATAGGAAGGAAGTGTTACAAAGGAAAAGGAAGATAGTTAAATAGATGTGAGGTCTTTTCTGTACTTTTGTTCCAAAGCAGGAGAGAAATAGGTTGACTGATAAAAACATATTTTACCAAGCAAAGAGTAAAGAAATATTACATCCATTCCCTTGGTTTCTTTTCTCTTTGATCCCTACACTTTTTTTTTATTTCTTTTTCCCTACTTATAAAGTATGGACATATTCATCCCTACACTTTCTTTCTTTTCTTTTTTACTACTTATAAAGTAGGGACATTTTACTAAAGGAATTTTGTCTGTGTCAAATGCTACACAGTATTTTTAAAATACATGTGAACACATTTATTATATAGTTATATCCATGTCGGTAGGTATCATGTCCTCTATATTAGTGTTCATGTTTCTTGGTCCTTTACCTACTTAGTGTTTACTTGTTTTTATATTTTTTAAAAAAAATGCGATATGGTGCACATGTACCGTATGTAAGAATATTTTCAGAAAAAAAAATTCCAAAGGAGGATATATAAAAATATTTTTACAGTCCAAAACAGAGAATATTCATCTTCAAATCCTAATTCAGGATGACTACACAAAAACCACAAGCAACAAGCAGTTTTTTCCTCTGCTGAAAGAAATGCACCTTCTTCCGTTCTTTTCTCTGTTTCTTCATTTATGAGATTCGTTTCATGAGCAAGAATCGACTTTGGGTAGAAATTTTTCAAGGCATATCGACTAATTAAGAGGCCACAGGCCTGAACCCCATGGTTCGGGTAGGAACAAAATGAGGAGAAAAAAGAATTGGATCCAATTCTAATGTGGTAATGCATGTATAACTAATGTTTATTATCAATTATCAATTTCTCTTAATTTTCTTTCCATACAAATTATGCTAAGGTTCCTTTTTCTTTCAATCAGTCCTGTATATTTCCTGGCATTCTGCAAAGCATAAATAAATCTTCTTTCCTCAATCCATTGAAATTATCATCATACAATCAAGATTCAACATCTGGTCTATAGAGAAAATGAAAATGTTATGTAAATATAATTCTTGAAAACTTCTTTTTAAAAAAAAAGAGATAACTAGTGTGCAGGGTCATTGAATTAGTTATAAATTTTTGTAGAAAAGTGTTTGCAAGATTTTATGCAAATCTAAATATGAACTTAAGTTTTTATTTCTCTAACTTTTGCAGTAATAAAATTATTCTGATTTAATATAAAAAGTTATCAATGTAAGTGAAATTTAATAAGAAAATACTAGTTTTAGAAAATGTATAAGTGTGAAGAAAATCATCCAAGTAGCATTGCTCCAACCGGTGGCATTTGGCCACCCATCAATTTCGTTCACGCCTTGGCCAAGCCACACTTTAATTAAGTTTGTATTTGAGTTAAATTTTGTAAACTTGATTTTAAATTAATTTAATTTTAGTTAAAAGTGAATTTGAATAAAGTAATTTATGTTTAAAAAAATTACGTTTAATGCAAAAATAAAAAATATTCACTTCAAAGCAAAGAGGTTTTTTATATCAATATCACATTTGATAAATACTACTAACGCTAAAATAAATAAGATAAAAAATAAATAAAAATTTATTTTTAAGTCACTAAAAGTTCCTTTAAGTGGTGTAAATATCTACTCAAACATTCACTAAGTAAAAAATAAGATATGATATATGTATTAAAATGTATCAGTCTTATTAATTGCATCAAATTTTGATAAATGAAAATAACAAAAATAATGTCATTGAAATATCCCAGTGTTATGCATTTCAAATTGTGAGTTTTCATATTCATAATTCTAAAATGTATCATGCCAATCATAAGTAATATGTACAACATGCATGAATTTTTTTCATAACCAAATTGTATAAAAAGATGAAATGAAAAAGAAAATCCTTCACCAAAAGCGAGCATGCAAAGCCAGTATTATGGATACTTATTTCATATCAGACTATAAATATAATCTTTATAGTTCTTTAATTTTCTTCCTATCCTCATAACAACTGAAGTCTCTCACTATTTCTCAGCTTCAAAACCTAACAGTACCTCCACACGAATAATAACTTCTAACTAAAATTCCATGATGAAAAATATGACTGCACATGGTTAGAAAAGGTTTTTGAAAAGGCATATCAAAAGAAGCCATGAATGTTTTGCTCTATAATTAGGTCCTAATTAACTGATATTAATTAAATGTGAGCTTCGCTAGAATAGAAAAAATATCCTGAATTAACAACAACAAAAAAAGAAAGAAAATTTATAATGATCTGAACCTTATAAATTATCTTATTAAATTGAAAGTTTCAATTAATGATTCTGGTTTGCTTCTTTTATTTTCATTCTGTAATAGTACACAGTAAACAAAAACAAAATAAATCAACTATTAAACATATGAGGGAGGTTGGTAATTTGATACACTGGATGCGAGAATAATGATAGTTAATTAATAGCCAACTATCATTGCTTGGAAAAAAAAATTATTACTATGATTACAAAGAGTAATCATAATTAATTAATTAATTACACATAATAATTTGGATCGGAGTAACACAATATGCTATGCACTTGTACAGTGTAATAAATTTTAATTTGCGTGCAATTGGCCCTATAAATGCATGAACACACTGTCACACCGAATAAGTCCTATAAGCGATTAATTATATTATTCTTTCACGAATCCTAACAGACAGAACTGTCATTGAACCCAAAGAAGCAAGGGATGTCTAGTTGCCTTCCTGATTCCAAACATAGAGTAGACAGTATCCATTTGATGTTCTCATGTTGTGAATAAGCTAAATAAATAAAAAAAAAGTGAAAAAAAAAACCCTAAAGTCAAAACTATAGTGAGTTTGTGGGATTGGCTCGGCAATTAGTATGAAACTAAAGGTAAAACTTAAGGGAAAAAAAAAAGTAGAGACGAAAGGGAGTAGATTAATTGATTAAACGCGGCTCTAGCTATATCAAAATTTAAAAGTCAAATAACCATTGTCATTAAATAAAAGTTTTGCCTTTTTCTTTTGTTGAAAACAAGCTTTTTTATTTGAAAAACAATTCTTTTTACCCAACGAGCTTATAGTTTCAATTGGCAATGGTTTCAATCATTAATATTAAAGTGTGATGATGTTGAAGATTTAATCTTTTATAATGTCGTCTATCTATTTTCCTTATTTAATCAATTTTACTTTTTTAATTTTAAGTTTAGAACAAATCACCAACTTAAATTAGAACTTATAATGAAATTACATATTGCCTATAAACAAAAACCCTAGAATTTGAAGGAAAAAAATAATAAATATTATTATTAGATAAAAATAATAATAATAATAATTGAAATTAAAAACTAATCAAAAGAAGCTAATTTATTAGATAAAATAAGAAACTAAACATTATTTTTTCTTTATTCCCACTATTTTATTGTTATCAATTTTGTTACCTTAACTTAATACGCTGTCACTGCTATCACTACCACCACCATGTTACTATCATTTTCACTCCACCAACAATATCATCCCTATCACAACCTTTTTGATTGAGAAGGAAATATAATTTTGTTTAATAAATATTTGTTTATGCTATAAATTATTTATACAGTTATGCACCAAAATTCAATGATACTTTCGTTTAAGTAAATATTTGTTTACCAAATCTGCCTATTATTACCACCACCACCAATCAATGCCAATACTATTCCACCAGCTATATCACTCTTCTACCACAAACCCCTTTCGTTTCAATTAAAATAAAAAAAAAAACCCTTATGTTTAAATAAATATTTATTTATATTATTAAGTGTTTGTATGGTTATGCACAAAAAAATGAATGTGTGTAACTTCTTTTTTATTTGACTTTATCATATTTTCTTGTACTATCTTATTTGGTGCAGCCGATTTCTTAAACTTGAAGTATAGACAAACCACATGTTTTTTCGCTTATATATATTGTACTAGAATTTAATTCATCTAAGGAATTGAGGATACAAAGAGATCAAACTCTAGATATTATTGTTTGATCAATTAAAGAAGCTCTGAAATCGTTGTTACAGAACTATAACCTAAAAAGCTTAAAAAATTCTAAAGTGAGAATTGAAGCAAGGTGGAGGAATGTTTATCAACAAGCAGTTTCAGCATCTGAGGCTTAGTCTGTCTCCTGACAAGGCAGTAATGACAATTTGTAACTCACTTTCAATATGCAAGTGTGTGTGTGTGTGTGTGTGTATTTTTGCTTTGTTTGTTTTGTGAACTTCTTGAAGTTGTATAACACTGAAATATATGTTGCAAAGGCATATGTAGAATCCCCAGAAAGCTAGTTAACATACTCGAAAGATCCTTCTGCCCTTTTTATATACATTTTCAATTTCATACAAGTTTGATGGGACACCTGACACCTAACAAAAACTAACGTTATTGAAGGTTCATGCTGGTTCTATAGAGGGACATGTAGCAGCTAGAATTCACTCCAACATCGAAGAATTGGTAGATCATCTGATGCTATAAGAGAAGTACTTAATCATATAGTTAGAATTCCTCACAATTCCTACGGAACAAAATTAGAGGAAGCGATCGTAGATTAGATAAGCAACTCTTGTCAGTTTATTATTGAATGGTTAATTGGTAATTTCTTATTCAAATTCTGTTCCAACAATGTTTTTGAGAGAAGCAGATAATTTTTTTAAGATTATCTATATGCAGACATTTAGTTCATTCCTATACTTCTTCAAGATTGGTAACAATGGATTTGTTTTAATTAAGTTTACATGGTTTAAAATACTATATTGTAACATGATCGCCCAAAGGATCGAAGCTATTGTTTCCCTGTAGTGCATGAGATTCCAATCTCTGTATCTATCTGGTGTAAATTCATAGAGCTATAATTATTGTACATGTTTAAAAATGTCATGATGATGATGATGTTAATAGAAGAAGCTGAGTGATGATGGTGATGATGAGGGTGCGTACCAATTTTGAAGGCAATCAATGGCAGTGGATAATTGAGTAGCAGAGAGAAACTAAGGATAATAGATTTCCAATTTGAATACAAGGGAAATTGTGGTGTTGAGTTGGACCACAAGTTGATGGTGAGAGGTGCATGAGCTAGCAGTCAATAAATAAATAGTGCATGTGAAACTGCTGCTGCTCTCCAACTCACTTCAAGTTATAATATATATATATATATATATATATATATATATATATATATATATATATATATATATATATATATACTTTGTTGACATGCATCTCTATGTTGGCTTATTTTATGATACATTGCACCAAGCATTGATCAAATACAAAAAGGAGTTTCTGATGTTTACTTCAATTGAATTGGGTTGGATTTAAACCAAAGTGCAATCCCACCAACTCATGCAATATTAAAATTGAAAGCCAAAAATTCAACCCAAGGCGAGAGAAACTAGCTAGCTAGAGAGAAGGTGAAGGGGAATTTTTGGAGAAATTACAACAAAACTAAACTTAATTTACGTGTTTAAATCCTACACTCCTATCTATGCATGAAATGTTTTCATAATATTTTCAAAAAAGCGATTATTTGAGTTTTTTTTTTAATTCTTAGATTCGATATATTATAGGGTTTCTATATTTCCACTCTTGTGAAAATATGAAAAACTTTAGTCACAATGGCATAGAGGAATTCTTTTTGGTGAGAAAAATACATCATGAATAGGTGGGGTTGCACCTTTAGATATGTTAAGGAGCATTAGTCCCATGCTCAACAAGTTGGATTATTCATCTCTAATGTTGATCCACTAAAAAAGCATATGTCGTAGATCCAACAAAAGAATATCTGCTCTTATTATTGTGCAAGTGGTATTTAAATTTAAACTCATTAACGCTTTAGGAATATAAACCCAAGCCCTGAACCAGCCAAGAATATATAGACAATATATATCACTAAGCCACAACGCTTGGTGGTCGTATGCATGGATTCAATGAAACCTTTCCTTTAGAGTTACCATTTCAATCCATATTTGTGAGATCATATCTAGGAACGGAATAGATAAGAGTGTTTTTTGAATTAATTAAAGCTATTATTGAAAAGAAATTCTTGTGTCAACTTAGGATTTATATATAAAGTCAATGGCTTAGATTTGAAGCCATACATCTTTCAGAATGTACTTCTTATCTAGGACTTGAATCACAGCTATTGAATTCATGCATATTAAGGTCCACATAAGAATAATTACTTGTTGGAAAATGTAATATAATTAGAATTTTTTTGTCAGAATTTTTAATAAAGTGATATAATATACTTATTGACTCATAAGTGAATAATCTTTACCATTTCATTTCATCCAACAATCATCCTTAAATTTAACTGAATTTTATCAAAAATTATAACTATTTTTTCTGACTGTAAGATTACTCTTCCGTGTTTAGAAACCTAACCAAATTATCATAGACATGCACTTCATGAAGGTGATCTAAATATTTATAATCACATATAACCTATCTAAGAAATCTAATTATATATTATCTCTACTAAATCACTTCACTTTTATTAATTGAGCTATCTAAAATGACAATAAAAGTATAAATTAATTTGATAGCTTAAGATTCTAACCTTGTCATTTTAAATTTATATCTAATTAACATATAAATAAGGTTTTCATTTTCAGTTTAGAGAATATCTAGACCATTTATATTAATATTTTATTATAGAGTTGGTGTAATGCTTTTAAAAGATATAAAAGGATATATACATATATATATATATATATATATATATATATATAGAGAGAGAGAGAGAGAGAGAAAAACAAAAGGGTCATCCCCTCCCTTCAATATATATGACCACACTTATCTTAAACGCCATACATCTCACCCCCCCCCCCCGCCCCTCAAAAAAAAATCTTTTCTTAAATTAGAGGAAAGAGATATAGACAAATTTGAAGTTGAATTCCTATTATTATACACAAAAAGAAATATAGGCAATAAGATCATCTTGAAAATAGGGACGGATTTTGATATCATAGTTGACTACCAACATCTCCATGCCCCGTAGTGCAAGTATTTTGGAGGTAGTAATACAAGAAATGAGTGAAGGCTAGTGGTCCTTGTCCTCATCAAATGGCTCAACCTTCCTTGTTCAAAAGCGCATGATGAGCGATACAATGACCCCCCCCCCCCCCCATCTTCGGAATCTACTTTTGAGCATATCGCATATATACACGTATATACGCAATCTACTCTAGCATGAAAGAAGATACATATAACCATCAGAATATGAAGTCATACTTAAATTACTTTTGTTCCTTTCCCCTATTCTTTTCCTTTGTAGCTTCTATACTTAACTGAAAAGGACTCCCTTTAAGCTCCAAGTAACCCCACACGCTTTGCCCTAGTATGACACTTCGTTGTCCTAGCTAGCATCTCCACATTAGCTATTCGGTGCATCGTTGCTTTTCATCTTATATATATCTTGAGAGAAATAATTTTAAATTAATTTTTCTTTTTTATAAATAAAAATTTAAGATGAAGAGAGATTTTTTTTGTTCTAAGACAAAACAAACCATTAATTATAGTAAAGATTTATAATAAAATTACAAATCATTTATCAATAAAGAAACTTAAGATTTAAACTCAAATCTTTTATTTGTTATAAGCGAAAAGTCGATCAAGTGAGCTAAATCATATCGACTGAATTACTTTTACGTATTATATAAACATAGACACAAAATCAATTTATTATTATCATCATCTTTGATTGTTAATTAGCAACTTAAACTACTATTACGCATAGGGATTCCAATGTAAAATACAAAAACAAGAATATATAATAATTTCCTTGTAAGCTATACATACACCAAGGTATTGTTTAGTAGCCAACAAGTTGAAGGGAACATGTGAAGTGGCTTAGCCGAAGTTGGAGAAAAAATACTAGCTCCCACTATATACCATCATGATATAAACAAAAACCACCCAATGGATGAGAGGGGGGCACGGCGGTCATAATGATAGAGAAGAAGATGAAGGCAAAATGGGGTTCATTTTCCAAATAAATGAGCAAGGCTTTGGTACTCAATTACATGAAGAAAAGGGACAAAGAAGGGACCTAACCACATTGACTACTACCCCTTCATCCTCATTACCTCTTCCCTCTCTTCCAATACTCCACTCATTTTCCATTGTTTTCTTCTTATCCACATGTGACTTTCACGTGCAACTCCATGTGACTCTTCTTTTGAAGTTGGACTCTTGGATAGGTGGCTCTAAACTATAAAGTAACATGCCCAAATCTGGTAATTATATAATATAATAATAACTACTAATGTATTGTAATTAAAGTTGAAGTTTGTTTCTCCAATATTTAATTAATGGGGATTACGTCTCTGACAGGGTAACCACAAAGAATTAAAATGTCTGCTAATCCAGCCAAGTCGACTATAAAAAAACATACTTTGGATTATATTTTCAAATAAAGCAAATGATTAATCATAATGACAATGTTTTGGATTTTCGTTGCTTGAACTTGGAGAAACCTAACACGTAGACATTTCCATAATGTGAAAACAGAAAAAAAAAAAGGGATTAGAAATGTTTTGTGTCTGCTTTTCAAACAAAACACAAAACCTTTCTACGTACGTACTTAAGACCAGTCTTATGTATATTATATGAAACAAATAATAGCTTTTTGACCATATACTGTTATTTTTCATTATCTCTGTGGCCTCTGAATTTCAAAAGATGGAATTCTTAATGATAGCATATTTTCGGTGTAATGCCAAGTATCTCACTAATGTGAACAGATTTCATGGACTCTGTTATTTTTCTACTTAAGACAATGGAGAAGAATGGCATGTAAAATACACAAATTTACATCTTTGAGATGTTTAAGTACAATAATCAAGTAGCCATTGAATAAAAAATATTGGATTATCAATTAATAGATTGTAATGCTATACAGTTAGAAAAAATATTAAAATTAGAATTAAGGAGGGTTGTTTGATAAAATTAAATATTAAAGATAACTTACTTATCTAAGAGTTAACAAATATATCAAATTACTCCATTAAAAATTTTAGTTAAAAATTTTTAATTATATAATATTTTTCTTAATAAATATTGAATGATTTTATATTTAAATCGCCCATAACAAAAGGATAAAATCCATTAAAAAAATAAAGACAATAGCTCATTTCTATTCAAGCTCGTGGCAAAAGCACTTCAGATGACAGAGTTTGTCCAATAAAACATTATTTCATTTCCTCTTTAGAAAGAGGCAAATGAAAGCAGAGTGATCTTCCACAATTTTCATCTCTTTCAACTACAGTTATTAGTATTCCTTTTGGTTCATATATATGAAAAACTGAATCATTTTCTTCCCCTAATCTTTGAAGATTTATATACCATGAAACAACAAAATCTTTGCCTTTCTTTGTCAAGATGCCCTTAGCTGTAAGCAATTCTGGTATGGTAATTCCACTGCTTGGGGACTAGCTGAAGAAAGTAGGCAGCAACTGGTGTAGCAATAAGTATTTGAAACTATGAGCAACCACACATTGGCCCATTTTAAATGAACCGGAGTAAATGCAGGGTGGTCACTTTGAATAATATGTCAAAAAATTGTCTTCTATTTCTACCATAATTATCACAACAATTTGATTACACCCCACGTGCTCTATGACTACTTCTGCCTTGAAGATCCCACGGTAATAGTGAGGAGGGCCTAGACGGTCTTGAAACTGAAGGGGAAAGTTCTAAAATTCGAAAAAAGTGTAACTCAACTTCAACAGTGGGTACAGTACTTTCTTTGTGCCCCCTTCTCGACGTTACCCACCACCCAAGTTTCTAGCCTTTAGACTCTGAGACAAGGTAATCAAAAATGCAAAGAAAGAAGAGAGGCATTTTTTCCCTCGTCCTCTTCTGCCTTCCTCATCTATTGCTGCCGTTTGTAATCATGAGTCCTTGTGCCATCATTGCTATGAAAAGTCTCTCTCTCTCTCTCTCTCTCTCTCTCAACACCCCCCCCCTTTCTCTCTCTAATGCAGATACAAACACAAAATCACAGCTATATCACTTTTCTTTCCCCCTCTAGTTTCTTCATCAAGTTTCTCACCTATATAAACCCCTTGAAGCCTAATTGTTACGCCTCACTTTCATCACATAGTTTCCCATTTGTCAATTATTTATCACTCTCTTTTGCAAGAGAGCCTTATCTCTCAAGCTTCTAGCCATTCTCCGAGAGACCCAGTTTCAGAGGGAAACGGTATGTGCTCTTTCCCTTCAAAACAGACCCCTTGTGGTCCTCTTGTTTTTTTCCTTCCCCGTCCATGTCCATCCAAGAGACACCACCGGCTCCTTCGGTTGGGCCTGCACAACAGGTACTTTTCTAGTTTCAACCATGTATTTTTGCTGTCTCTTCCAGGACCAGCTTGTATGCATGTTTTGTGTCTGTAGTATTGATTTGTCTGATGATGATACAGAAGGAGAGCACAACTGAAAGAAGCAAGACAGAGGAAAAGGATGGTTGTCGTGAAAACAGAGATTGAGATGAAGAACTTGAAATTGTACATAGAGAACAAAAGCATCATAGAGGAGAACGAGAAGTTGAGGAAGCAAGCCATGCTTCTTCACAAAGAGAATCAGGCCCTCTTGTCCCAGCTCCAAAAGAAGTTTTCTGAACAAGATAACAACAAAACCAATCACTAGCTGTTTATTTACTATGCCCAAGCGTAGGAAAAATCAAAGGGTCTGTTGTTATTGATCCTTTTTTATATGAAGCCCTGAATCTTATCATTCCTTCTCCTCTTATTGGTTTCTTAGTTTGAGGTTAAATTAATTTTCTTGCAACAAGTTTAGAGCGGTAGAATAAGTAATATGCCGATTGTGACCATTACAAGGAATATAGTATTGTGAAATGTTACGATGAGCTTTAATTTGCTACTTCTTATTAATCTTACTGACGGTATGTTTAGAGATGACTAAATAATTAATCATGTATTACTCAAACAAAAATATTACTCTTATACTTCATCATATAAATCTTCAATGTATGTTTGGTATAAGGACAAAATAGAGAGTAAATTTTCATAAATGAGATTTGTATATAATTTTTATGAATAAAATTTTATTTACCTTTTATTTTTATTTTCCTATCAAACACATCTTAAATAATAAAAAAAAAATAAATAGAGAAACTCACTTTCCTTGTATCCTTTCCTGTTTTCTCTCCTCATTTTTTCATAAAGATAAATGTAAAGGAAAAAGTGTAAAAATAGTAGAAATAACATTCCTGTTGTTCAAAACCACATTTTCAACTCTATAGAAGTTCATTGAACATGTTCACTTTCCGGGTTCAAGAGCCTACATATGTCAAGAGAAGTCAACAAATAGGTGCAGATAAAATAATGTTTCCTAAAAGTTACCAAAACACCAAAACTTCAGCCACAAGGTTAGTAATAGTAATAGCTTAGGGACTGCTCACTCGTAACATCGTTATACAAGAGCAGTGCAGAGACCACAAGTTTCCACTATTTGATTAGATGCAATGACAATACTTGCAGTCTTGCAGATGCCAAATGAAGCTAGACGTTCATTCTCGAGAGCAATACACAATCAGGTCGGTCAAAGAGAGTCCGAGACACAAGATCTTGAATGACCCATGGCTTCTGTTTGTAATTTGCAGTATCTTCGTTGCACTAGATCATCTTTCCAGTGATCATAGTTAACGTCTGCGAGTCAAAAGACACCAACTATCCGCCTAAAACCAATATAAGAAATGGGCAAACTACTCTTTTGAGATAATATAGGACATGGATTCGCCATCAAAAAGAAAAAACTAAGACGGGGGAGGATGGCAAGGACATTTTATACATCACCATTCACTACTTTTCCCTCACTTCTACAGACTCTCTGAGCCTGCTTTTTGGTAAAAATCTTCTGAGAAAATATGCAGATCTGTCAAACAGAGTAAAATAAGAGCGAAGAAAATCAAGGATATGTTCCTTCTTTATAATGCTTCACCACTTGATATCCACCTCCCCCATCTTTCGAAGCAGAGCGCTGACTACTACAGTTACATCAGTGTGTGTGAGTCTAACAAAATGTTCGGCAAGATTTAAACAGGGTTCACACAATATGCAAAAGCAGTTACAATTTGGAACTGATTTAAACCAGTTTCCAGCTACAAATAGTCACCGAAAAGAAGCTAAATGTTTTTTATTTTTTAAGCTTCCATGAACTGACTCTATTGTACATCATCTGCGTTTTTGAATTTTGGCAAAGCCCTAGAAAGGATACAAAACCCGACACTAAGAGAAACTCAAAATGAGTCTAGAAGAAAGTAATCTAAATTAATATCGACCAACTAAGATGAAGTCGTCGTCATCAAGAACCTCAACATCTTTTTCTCCAACAAAATGCTCTCGGCCAATTTCCTTCACCAAATTGACAAATTCTATTCTTTTCTCCACAGGGAGAGGTACATATGGCAGCCTGAAAACAGGCCTGATAACCCCAAGTTGAGCAAGAGCCGTGTTCAGACCAATGGGGCTTGGCTCATGGAAAAGCCAGTCAATCAGAGGCATGAGCTTTAAATTCAGTGTAGGATTCTTGCCTCCAAACATGAGTTCTCGCATTAAACCAGGAACCAGGTTGCTCGTAACAGACATCACTCCAGTAGCCCCATATTCCCATCTAGCGTCATGGCATTGATCATCATTCCCACTCCACACAACAATTCCATTACCTGTATATTGTTTGATCCGATCATTATTTTCCACACACTCCTTGACACCAGCCAAGTTAGCACTTTGAGCCAAGGTGTGAATTACTTGTGGAGGAATATCTTGACCAGTTCTTGAAGGTACATTATATATGATGGTGGGCCCCATGGAAAGCACACTCTCAAAGTGAGAAACCAAACCATCCAAAGAGGTTTTGCCATAGTAAGGGTTTATATGAAGGGCAGCATGCATTCCAACAGCAAAACCCTGCTCAGTGGCATGAATTGCTTCCCTGGTGGAGTTGCTTCCAGTGTTTCCAACAACCTTAATTTTCCCACCGAAACAGTTGACTGTGTGCCCAATAAGCATTATGTGTTCATCCCAGCTCATTAATTGGCCTTCACCAGTTGTGCCACCAACAATAATACCTTCAGTGCCATTTACAATCTGCATATTCACCAAGTCATCATATGCTTCGAGATCAAATCGACCATCAGGTAGGTATGGAGTTTTAATGGCAGTTGTCAATCTCAGACACTTTATGTCCTCTGTCGATGTTCTGTAAATATAGTACATATAAAACTTAATTACCATGAACAAATTCTCCATTAAGCTTGATTTTTAGAGATTCTTATGCTGTTTGTGAACATGATTTAAAAAGTTGGTTAATAAGTTCAGACATGTAAACAAAATCAGCCACACAAATAAGCAATTAGGAAGCCAGAAATATACATCAACATTTTTTAACACATTTCTTAACATATATTCTTGCCTGCACAGTTGTAGTTTTTTTATTATATAATTCTCTATTAAGCAGCTTTGCAGATTAAAGATACAGATCTAGATGATATATAAATATAAGCCTTGTATATCCAAATCAAATCTCAAAGTGAATGATAAAGTAAAACAAATACATGTTACGTTCAAAGTGAAGATTAGAGAGAGAATATTGTTTAAAGCTCTTGATGCTTGTGTCACAAGTTAGATTGAAAATCACTTTCAGCAACTCTTCAAGAAATTCTACTCAGAGCAGAGATTCCATATGTTTCCATCTAATATACACAATGTACGCATAAATACACATCATATACAAAATATTATATTGGAAATGAAAACAAATGGAAAAATATAGAATTTAATAGGAGAAGGAATCAATTGGAATAGTAAATTCATTATTCAGACCCACCTATTTTTCACTTCGAGGCTGCGCATTGGGAGGTGGAAATTGGGTATCACAGCTGCTTGTGGAGGCTTCCAGTATGAGTTCCTGGTTGATACAAACAAATATTTAGCATGATAAAACAAACACAAAATTTGGATTAATGGCTATGAGATTTGGTATTTTTCTGCAGTGCAATTGGCACCAATCGCTGGTCTTAGACTTCTGAAACCCTATATATATTTAATTTCACAAAGGACAATGATGGAGGTATGTTGGAACTAAAAAGCAAATAGAATCCTAATTTGACAAGAACAAACCTTAACCTTAACTAAAAATTAAAAAGTATAGAATAGAAGGATGAATAAGCATTATCTCTTTTACTCTAACAACACATTACGTCTTTTCATTGTGGAAAACAGAAACCATTCTTGACCATGAAAAACTGGGAAGAGGTAAGTAAGAGGTTTAACCATGTTTGCACATAGTAAAGGAGAGAACTTGAAATAAATCCACACATTAAGAGGAGGGCAAGAGACTCCCAGTTTACGAGCAATCTTATGTCATCTAAACTCCTTTGGTTCCTTATCATCGGTTATTTTATTATATAGCTAGAATGTAAACAATGGTATTAGCTAAATGTTAACAAGACACAAGTATCTAAAGAATGGTGTTTTAAAAAAAAATTGGTTGAAGTAGGCCAATGAACAAATTTGCCAGGCAGTGAATTTTATTAACAACCTACAAATTATTGATCAGGTATAACAACTACTGCAATGAAGTGAATAAACAACCTCACCAACAACGATCATATTTAGTAACCCCTTTTTCCTTGAGATACAGATGAACCAATATATGTACATAAATCAAAATCAGAACTAGCAATGTTCAAAAAGATAAGCCGTTTGAAACCCATTATGGGTGACACTGATATTAGTCAGAAAGTAATATATCAATCACGGGCATCATTTCGGTTTTAAACTTACAATGGAGAGGGATTGTCCAAACTAAAGAAAAAAGCAAAACGAAAACAAAAATCACGAGAAACATACACATCAAGCTACACAAGGCGCATAATTTGACCAACTAGAGGCTCAACAAACAATAAAAAAAAAAAACTAGCAGATAAAATAAACAACTGATTAAATAAACAAATCGATTTAATAAAAAAACAGAGAAGTAACTTTAACCTCTTGTTGCTGTCGCTGACATTGGAGCGGGAAACCGGGAAACCGGATCCTCTCAAGCACACACTACTGCAGCTCTTCAACATGGCCATCACTGAACACGGTTGCGAGCACCGAATAAAACCCGAATCCGATAATGAGAGCAAAAACGAACCGAAATAAAGGTCCTACAAAGATTTCACTTCAAGCGTGTTTGAATAAGGGAGAGGAAGCGCAGGCTTTGGGCGGTTATTTTAGATGATAGTGAGGATAATGATGGTGGTCGTCAGAGTGGTGGCAAAGTCGATTTGGGAAATGGAAAAGAGGCCGTGGGCGACGGAGATCCGGCGGGCCATGACGTCAGATTCCGGCGACGACGAAGACGGCGGAGGGCTATGGCTGTGGCGTTGTGCAGAAGCAAAGGTGTGCAGGAGGGAGCGGAGGGCTTTAAGGGTGCGATCCTTAGCTGATAAACAAGATTAGGCTTCTGAATTATTTATTTATTTAGGTTATTTATATATTTTTTTATTATTTTGGAAACCATGAAAAATCTGATTATTAACCAAACCTTGTTATTTTATTTTTATTAAATAATAACCACTATCGTGTCGTTTAATTTATATTTTTTATTTTTTATATAATTATTTTATAAATTAATTAATTATAAATTTTATTATAATTATAAATTAATAATTATTTAAATTAATATAGTTTTTTTATTTTTGAAAAAATTAAAGTATATATTTAAAGCTAATTTTGATAGTATATATTAAAAAAAGATAATTATTTATATTTAAAAGCAATTAATTATATAATATAGTTATCATAAAAATATTTAAGTTTATAATTTTTTTTAATATGGATTTAAAATATTTTTTAAGAAATTAAAAATTTAAAACCAAATAAAATAATTTATTTTATATAATAGTATAGATATAAATTATCATTATTAAGAAAAATAATTTTGGATCTTTCTCATTTACCTTTTGGTTAGATGGACAGAAAGAAAATTGAGAGAAAATAAAATTTTTAAAATTTAAAATTTTTTCTTATTTGAATCAAGAAAAAACTTAAATAAGAAAGAAAATGATAAAAATAAAAAATTCAAATTTCTCTTTTAAATTTTCCTCTATTTCAAAATTCAAAATTTTTTTCCTACATTCTCCTAACTAGCATCTCGAGATTATCATCTTGTCCATATGTATTTTTAAATTTTTTTATATAATTATTTTATAAATTAATTAATTATAATTTTATTCTAGTTATAAATTAATTAATTAAATATAATTTTGTAAAAAAAACTAAAATATATTTAAAGTTAGTTATAATAGTATATGTAAAAATAAGATAATTTTTTATATTTAAAATTAATTGTGACTATAGAATATAGTTATCAAAAAATATTAGTATTTACAATTTTATTCTGTTTTTTTTATTTGTATTCAATTAATTATTAAAAATTTTTAAAAAAATTTAAAATTTGAGATCAAATAAGGAATCTCCTTAATATAAAAAAATCTTTTTAATCATCAAATAAAAAAAATTAAATACATTTTAAGTCTTAGAAAGATATAAGGTTATTCTATATATTAAGAAAAATTATAATGCACAGTAATAAGTGTTTATTTTAGTTTCAGGTATGATTTTATGGTATGATAATCATAAAAAGAATATTCTGAAAAATAGTTATTTTTATTTATGTTTCTGGTATCTTAACTATTTTAATAAAATAACTATATTTTTATAATAAAATAATTATACTTAGTTAAAATTAATCTCTTACAAAAAATTATTTAAAAAGTAAATTCCAAAAAAAAAAAAACAAAGCACTAAAGTGGAATACGGGACATAAAATGATACTAAATAGTAACTAGGTATTTTGTTATTAATTAGGAATGATCGGTTACTAATCTTTCTCATGGTTTTCAATTAGGAATGCATATCCTTGATATTCCACATGGGAAGTATTTTGTTACATGACTTGGCTGGTGTGTTCTTGCTGAGGATTGTGTTCGCATTTTTTAGGGGCTTAGCCCCTCTTTGTAATAAATAAAAAAAGAAACTAAGTATTTAATTTTCAGCTATTTTTAATTAATATAAAAAAGTTTATACTATTATTAAATTGTTTGTTATAAAAAAAAAATGTCTCCTCAAACTCTAAAATCAAAAGTTATCAATCTGCGTGCATTTTTTTAAATTGAAGACCTACTTGCATTATTAATAATCCATTTGCACTTTATAATTCCAAAGTGAAATTAAGAATGTTGATAGTTAGAAATTTCACATAGTCTATACATCAATTAATCCAAGCTTGTTTAGGTTGAATCTGGCTTCCGTTATTCAATTTATTCTAGATTTTAACCTCAAAAATATAATTATATAATTAAATACGTAGTCTTTAATTATATTTCTCTCTCACATTAATTTGAAACTTCTAACAATAACTTCATACAATAAAAAAATGCTTTCCAATAGAATTAAATAAATTATAATATATTATTACGACTTAAGCTTTTGAATGGTCCATATCAAAATATTAACTTATTAAATAAGAGTATTTTATAATTTAAATATTATATTAAACTTTTTATTTTACTCAAGATGAGATATAACATATATTTATATTTGGATGCTGCCTTAGAAAAAAAAACTAGTACAGTACATGACTCTTGAGGAAGAAAAGAAAATGATAATAAATTAAAAGAGGGTGGCCAACCTCTATCTTAAATTATAATGATAAATAAGCACAAGTAAATAACTCAAGCAATTGATTATTCTTTGACGAGTGACTTGTAAATTAACTAATAGAAAAATATCAACTTGATATATTCAATCTTTCACAAATCTAATATGGGACTTGATGTATTAAACAAAAAAAAATTGTAAGAACTTTCCTAATCACCAGAGAGCCTAATATGTCATGAAATAATTTAATAGCTTTTGAAAGTATATTTCAATGTTTTTTAATCCACTGCTAAAACAATACTAAGAGTCAAAAAGCGCAGAATGATCTCAAATTAAATGAATTGAAACGTATCAACCATAAGATAATAATAATAATAATAATAACTACTCACTAGACATGAGACATGCTAACCATACTAAAGAAGTATACTTGGGATATTTGCTTTGCAAAATATTTTTTTTTAATTTTTGGGATCCTTATATTAAAATGTTGAATTCTCATATTTAATACATTTTTAAAAAAAAATGATTTTATGTAAAAATGATTATTAAGATTGATTTTTGTAATATTCTCGCATTTTCATTTTCAATGGAAACGTTAGTTTGCTACATTATCACTTCATAAAATTAAGTATTTTGAAACCTAACATTACCAACCACCCTACGACATAGTGGACAATTGGTGTTGACAATCCTTCGCCGTGACAAACAAAGACTAGAGTCATTTTCGAAAATATTTTAATTAATTAAATATGATGATCACCGTTCTATGAAATATCACCAATGAGAATTAACATTCTCACGAATACTTTTTCAAAACTCAAGTCAGTCGCTTTCTATATATACGGAAGTACAAAATTTTAACAGTCTAAGTGCATTACATCTAAAGATTCGATTATTTATTCAAATTAATAAAATAATTTATATTTAATTGCATTACACCTGTCACGGTGTATATATCTAAGTGCAAAAGAAAAACAAATATGACAATAACGGGGAGGGGTTTGGTTTTGATTGCAACAGGATGGAGTTTAATTTTGTCAAAGTTTTGAAGTAAAACAACGTTATTTATGAGGTTTTGTTCAAATAACGGTACAAACTAGCTTCGTTGTATGCTTTTATATATATATATAATGGAAAGAAATTTTTATTCCTTCGAACGACATAAAGGTTAAAAAAATTTTAAAATGAAAACTTTAAAATTTAAATTTTATTTGTATAATTACAATACTTTAATCATTGCGATTAATCACTTATGTATTATTTGATACTATATATTTATGTTATAACTATGAAATTTATTAACTGAAAAGTTCAATTTTAGAGTGTCGTGACTAAAATTAAATTGCAAATCCTATCAACTCACTCATTTGATTATCATTCGGTTTAGGTTGAATTTACTGATGAATCATACATGCTAAATCTCCCCAATATTATAAATGATTTTTAACCTTCTGTCAGAGTCATTATAATATTATATACATTAATCTTTTGAGATTACACTTCTCAAATAACTCTATTTTGCCTTATTTTCAACTGAAATGGTCAAATACCTTATACGTCAACGAAATTTTGTCATAGACTTTTTTATTTTTTAAAAAATATAACAATATTATAGCTAAATTTGAATGCTAACCCAACTTTTTTTCTTGGTTTGTACCAACTCAAGTTGATCATAATACCACTTGTCATTTTGTCATCAAGTCATTTATTATGAAACAATTAAAGTTTGATCTTAACAATTTTAAAAAAAAAAAAATTGCTTGTGCTGGTCCAGGACCATATAAAAAATTGCAATCTTTTTGGTCAAAGACTAGAATGAAAGCCATTCCACTGTTATAGCCCATTACTCCTTCCTAGTTTATCCAACATGGCATTGAAGACTGAAAATTATAACTTCTGGTCATGTGGGTCACTTAATAAACACTGCTTGTTATATAATTTATGATCATGTGGGTCATTTATTAAACAATGTTTGTTTTATAATTTCTGATCATGTGGGTCACTTATTAAACACTGTGGGAGGCTAGCTATGCAATTATTTATTATATGGGACACTAGGTGTATGCAAAAGTTCCTGTTGTTGTAAATAAAAGGATAAAATGAAAGCAACTCTTTAATTTGTTTTCCAATAAAATTTTAAGCTTTTCAAAAATAAATAATATGAAAGAAAATAAATCTACAACAATACACCACAAAAGAGAAATAAATTCCAAATTATAGTTACTAAGTTCTAACAAAAAACGAATAAATTGTATATGAATTTCGGTGAAATTTAATCTATGAGTATGTTTTAAGTTAATTTTGTAATTTTCAATAATTGTATTTCCAGTTGATGTTTTTAAACTATACAACTTTTTGAATGGATATTCATATATATATATATGTGTGTGTGTGCGTGTGTGTATGTATGTATATATATATGTGTGTGTGATTCAATTGACATAATTTTTTGTTTTTAAAATTAAGATGTGATGATGATGAAGACTTAAACTTGGAAAATTATTTATTTTTCTCTTTCATCCTAATGCTTGCATCTCTCATATAATAATAAAACAAATTCTTTAAATATATTTAAAATTAATTAAATGATCAGTACAAACAAAAAATTAATTGAATGATTGGTTTTAAAATTGTTTTAAAATAGATACCTTAATTTCAAATTATACCAGTGCCTAAAATTTGCAATCGGACGTTAGCGCAGATTTAAGGCACCAACAATCCATCAACGCCACCGACCAAGGCAGTTACAGTTAGTTGAATTGTGACTTTCTTTGTCTTCTAGGGCATTTCCCTAACTCTTGCCTCCTCCTCAGTGAATGACAGTCCTCCATAAATTCTTATGAATTGATAGAGTGTTGTCTATTTAATATGTATATGTATTGATGTAATAAAAGTAAATTATATTTTTAAAGTATTAAAATTATAATTTAATTTATAAAAATTATATTTTATAAAAAAAGATATATTTTTATTATTTTTGATTTAAAAAAATTAAATATATAAAATAATTTAAATAAATTGAATATATGAAATATTTTTGATTTATAAAAAAATAAACATAAATTTTAAAATAAAATTTTATTTTTAATTTTTGAAATATATATTATTTATTAATTTTATTTTTTAAAATTAATTTTATTAATTTAATTACTTAAATTTTAAATTATTTGTAAATTTTATTTTATATTTGTAAATTTTATTAATTTAATTTTTTTAAATAAATTAAATTATTATAAATTTAAAATTTAAAAAATTAAATTAATAAAATTAAAATTTAAAGAATTAAATTAATAAATAATATAATTTTAAAAATTAAAAATATATTCTACTTTAAATTTCATTACGTAAGAATTTATTTTAATAAATTATAAAATTTATTAATTATATTTAAAATTAATTTTTTTTTCTTTAACAAGACCGTATTCTATCAACGAGAGAAAATTTCTGATCTTATATTTAACTAATAAATATATAATATTTATTATAGTATAATAACATGAGTCATTAACCAAATTTATAACTTTATATAATAAAATTTATTCTAATACTACGAGAGTTGTTTAAAATTTCTCCTCTCACACACTCACACAGTCATAGCGGGTCCCACCCCCAGTCTGCGACCGGGACTGTCTCTTCCGTCGTACACAGCTGAGCCCACCCCTGCCCTTTCGTCCTTCACGTGTCTGTCTCTCCTTTCTCACTCGCTGGCACGCTTACTCCTCTCTGTCCCTTCGAATATTTTCGAACCGACGAGCGAGTCCACATCTCCGACGAATGCTTCCTCTCTCCGCACAAACACCAACACTTGCATTTGAATTTCCGAAACCCCCTAACTCACTTCCATTCTTTGTTCTTCTTTTTCTTCTTCTTCTTTCCCTCTGCCATGGCTTCCAACGTTCCCAGA
This sequence comes from Castanospermum australe, assembly GCA_019955255.1. Lineage (NCBI taxonomy): Eukaryota > Viridiplantae > Streptophyta > Magnoliopsida > Fabales > Fabaceae > Castanospermum > Castanospermum australe. Next base: position 48,355 of record NSJW01000669.1, read on the forward strand.
AACGGCGTTGCCCATAGGGGAAGCTCCAAGTTCGATCGCCCCCTTCCTCCGGCTGCCAACCTCAGAACGGCGCCACTAAGGCCCCGGAACTCCCCGGGATCCGCCCTCCGCCGGAGCAGCCCGGCCTCCCTCGCCGCCAGAAATGGAGACGGAGGTTAGTGCCTCCATCCGCCACTTCCAAGAGGTGGATGCTACCCCCCGCTAGAGTGGAGATCCTCTTTGTCATTTGCTCAGTTTTCAGAATAGGATCGGATTTTTGTTCATTACTCTCTTTCTTCCTCTTCCTCTCTCTCACACACACAAGGATGGCGATTGGTGACATGCACAACAAGTGAGAGTAAATAGTAGGAGACGGAGTATGACTTGGTTTGAAGTGGGATGAGTATGGTCTCGCAAAGGAGTCGGTGCGGGGAATGTAGCTCTAAATAGGACCCAATTATGTTCGCTCACTTGTGATTAAGACTTCAAGTAGCCTAATAATGAGAGTCGTGACTTGGGAGAGTGATTACGGAAGAAGGGCTTTTATATAGTAGCATTTGGTTGTTGCATATTTCTAATATAGTATTTGAATGGATTATCTATTTCTTTCGGGAAAATTTGTCCTTTAGATGATGAATTAGAAAGCAAACATGTGATATTGGACCAACCATGTGTTCAATTAGATGCATGCTAGACCTGATTTGACCCCCCATACAACATTTTAGATCCAGGTAAATCATGCCGTAGAACCCGGGATGAAGATAAGTTGGAGTTGAGAAAGAGTGCAATGTTTGTTCATAAATTTCTAGCTTTTGGTGATTTTGGATTAGCAAGGTTTTTATTTAAGGAGTGCTAATGTACTATGAAAAGTTTGTTCTCTGAGATTTTCCTTCTTCAACTGTCATTTGGTTAGGGTGCTTCCTTCATCTTTTGATGTAACTGGTTCCTGCTTACAAGCTTCTTCTCTGGTTCTTATTCTCTACTTTAACCCTTTTTCCTTAGTGTCATGTGTGCTGTGTTTATTTTTGTTGCTTCTAAGAGCATCTCATGCTCCCATTCTTTATCTCCTTCTAATGAAGCTTCTTCTTTTTTCAAAATGAACAATTAATAATATTACCAGAGTTTCTATTTAAGTTAGCAGGTATTTCTGAAGTAATGTTAGATTATGATAAAGCATAATTATTGATGGATTATGTGTTGTTGTAATTTATTTTTCAATTCTTTGATATGAGAAGTGATTTAAGATGTTAGTTACTTCAACCTTTAAATCACATTAGAAAGAAGGAAAATGGGGTCAATATATTAAATTCCCAATGAATTGGAACTCTATATCCTGATCCAGATTATATAAGTGATATCTTCATGTTATGAAAAGTAGGCCTCAGATTAGTCTTGTAGATGCAAATTGTGCAATCAAATTCGAATCTAGATCCAGATTACATAAGTGATAGCTTCATGTTATGAATTGTAGTCCTCATAGTAGCATCGTAGCATCATAGATGCAAATTTTGTATTTAAAGACAAATATCTACTCCATCTTGTGTTTATGCAAATATAAATTTTTGGCCATTAAGATAAGAGAAGCACATGATGTCATTTATTTTTTTGTTTTATATAGCTGGGAAATGAATGATATGGGCTCAGCAGGAACTTGCTGATGTAGAGAACGGAGAACCCACTTCAAAAAGTAAATTGAGAGCCTCTGCTTTAAATGGGATTTTCCTGTCTCACACCAGTTGATATGCGACTGAAGGCTGAAGCTCCTGTCTCGATCTGTTGGGTTGGAAAAAGTGGTCCACAATCCACATTCCCGGGAGTGGACCAATTGGGCTGTGGTACCTCTTGATGTAGAGGAGAATCCACTCTAAAAGCCAGGCTGATAAGGGGTAGAGCCTCTACTTTAACGGGAGTTCTGTGTCTTACAACCAACCTATATGGGGCTCATGCTCCTATGTCACTTGTCTTCTATTGCAATTTGATAGTGAATATTGGTGTAGAGGAGATTTTGGTATTGATGATGGTGAAAAGGCTATTGAACAATTCATTCCATGAAGGTATAGGCCTATAGGGTTTAAGAACACTTGATGGCCGTTGGCCAATATGTCTAGAAACTCTAGATATTGGCTTTAATTTCCTTACGGTCTCCTTATACTTATGTCATATTTATTTAAAAGTCAATTTTTGAGATGAATGTGAGTATGCGACTATTCAAATCTTTCTTTTTCATTGTGCTTTATGCTATGTGGTATTGTTACACCTGTTTTTTTTTATCATGCTTGTGTACAGTGCCTGGAAGAGTTCGAGTGGCTGTAAGATTGAGACCTCAAAGTACTGAAGAAATGATGGCTGATAATGATTTTGCTGACTGTGTTGAATTGCAACCAGAGGTGCATTTCGATTTACTGTGTAGATTCTGCATTTTGCTTTGGCTATAGATTATAGATATACTTTTTGGATTTTTTTATGTGTAAGCCTTGTTTAAGGTTTAACCTTTTGTGATTTTTATATCTTTCAGCTTAAAAGATTGAAACTTCGGAGAAACAATTGGGATTCAGACATTTATGAGTTTGATGAAGTACTTACTGAATTTGCATCACAGAAGCGTGTCTATGAAGTTGTAGCTAAGCCGGTGGTGGAGGTCTGTCACAAATTTATAGTGGTGCATTTCCTAATTGTTCTAGAGTATCCTTTATTTAGGTGTCTATTTTTGCCTTATTTGGGGTCATTTATGATTTGATAAGCACCATTCTTTAGTGTTAATACACTGTCTCCATCAAAGGATTGTCATGTTTTTAAATGTTCTATAACTTAACATGTCTTTTAATATCTGGTCTGTAGAGTGTTCTTGATGGTTATAATGGGACTGTGATGGCTTATGGGCAAACTGGAACGGGGAAAACTTTCACTCTTGGGCGATTGGGGGAAGAAGACACCTCTGATCGTGGTATCATGGTTCGTTCCATGGAGGATATTTTAGCCGACCTATCTCCAGAAACTGATTCTATCACTGTCTCATATCTGCAGGTTATATATTTTGAAGTCCATTACTGTATGTTGCATCATATGTGTTGGTTGTCACACTTCTTGTTTCTGAGTTGTGCTTTCAGTTACCGCACCTGTGTAATCATTAAGGTTGTGCCATATTTGTAGGGGTCTCAAATTGGTTTGATCATGCTAGTGTTCTTTGTTTATAATTTTACATAAATTTTCTAGGATATTTTAGTGGAAATGTTTAAGCATTTTCTGTCCTGATTTCCTCACTCCTCCAAAAATGTGTAGCTTTACATGGAGACTCTCCAGGACTTGCTGAATCCATCAAATGATAATATTCCTATAGTGGAAGATCCAAGAACCGGTGATGTGTCTTTGCCTGGGGCAACTCTTGTAGAAATCAGGGACCAACATAGCTTTTTGGAGTTGCTAAGAGTAGGGGAAGCTCATCGAGTTGCTGCTAACACAAAGTTGAATACTGAATCTTCTCGCAGTCATGCTATTCTGACGGTGAAATAATAAACGATGTTTTGTTACATTTTAATTATTTTTTTATATCATGAATCAAGAAATTCAACTAGCCACTGTTTGTCAATTCATAAAAATAACATCCAAACTTGATGAAGTTATCTCTTCTCATACAGGTACATGTTAAGAGGTCTGTCATGGAAAGTGAAGATATTGTTTCTACTGAAAATGATGATGCCTCTCACTTGACTACACCTTCAAAACCACTTGTTCGGAAGAGCAAACTGGTTGTGGTAGATCTGGCAGGTTCAGAGCGTATCCACAAGTCAGGTGTATACTGAACTTAAGATGTGTGTGTGTGTGTGTGTTTGTAATTATGCATGTATATTATGAATCCAGGATTCTCGTCTGAGTGTGGCTTCCCTATGAAGCATTGTAATGTAAGCATGCATGCAAGCAGTATGCTGGTGTCTTTGTGAACAAGTAGGTGGAACAAGTAGGTGCTATCCATGATCGGCTTTTTCATTCTTTAGCATACCCTCACCTAGTGTGGAGGTGCTTTGAAGATTCAGAGGCCTCACAACTCACTGGGCCTTTTCTCTTGATACTTGTGTTATGTGCAAATCCATCTCAGAATCAGTAAACCATCCTTTTTTTTTTTTAATTGTGAAGTAGGCACTTTCCTTTGTAACAGCCTTTTTGGGGTTCTTGGTGAGCATTGGGTCTGTCCCTCAAACTAGGAGCTCTTTTTGATGGTTCTGTATAAAGGGTTTGGCAAGAATAAGGAGGTTAAAATTTCGTGGCAGTGTGCTGTTTATGCAGTTGTTTGGTGCATTTTGTTGGAGCATAATGCTCGCATTTTTAAGTTCTCAACTTGCTTTGGGATACGATTATGTTTATAGCTTCTCTTTGGTTGTTCAGTTCATGGCTGTTTCAAGGGGGTTTCTCTTATTGCCATGCAAATAGACTGGGCAGCCTTGCTACATTATTGAGTCTTTACATGTTTTTTCATTGTATCTAGTTTTTTCTGTCTTGGACATCTTATCCTCGCCCTATTTGTATTTTCCTCTCTTCTATCTAGTCTTTTTCCTATTAAGAAAAAAGAACATATGGATAACAACTGTGTTTCCTTCTTTGCTTTTGAGGCTGGAGCTTTAAAGTCTCGTATGAGCTTACCATTTAAAACTATTCTTCTAGTCTCACTGCATCTGGTTGCATTAGTAGATTTTAAAATGTGTTTTATGTTAGATTTAGTGATGATAAAAATAACAATCCTACTTTTTGGACATCTTTGAACCTTTCAGTTATTACTGCCACTTTCCTGTTTTCATGCCAAGTTTGAGGCTCATGATTAAGATTTTACATGTAAGAAACATGTATGAGCTGTTCTTGATACTTGCAAAATAATTCTTATGACTTAAGTGCAGCAATACTTAAGATTTATAACTTAAGGGTATCATTTTTATACTTGGTCCCCACTTGATTTTCCTTGATGGTTTCTTTGCTTTATTTTTTCCTATGGCAATAAAGTCCTAGGATTAAATATTGTTGCATTGTAGTCTAATGAACAAATTAACAGAATGAAATATCTTGTTTGGTCACTAGTCATTACTATTGAAAGCAGAAAAGCCAAAATAGAGTGAGATTCCCCTAAATGTCTTATGGATGAGATTTGAGTTCTTGAATGTTTGGTTACTACCTTGGTAGAAACTATTTATGAACTACTTGAATTGAACTCGGCTTCTGTAGGGCTTGGTTGAGCTCAATTTGATTGATTTTTTCAGTTTTTCATATAACAGTTTGAATGATTAAATTGAACAAATTCATGCTAATGCCCAGGCTTGATTAGATAAATGAACTGAGTTTGTAAAATGTTATTTAAGTTATTTACCTGATAAGTAGAGCTGAAAGGCATATTATATATTATCATATACATATTTTCTCTTTCTTTTACCAATATATGAACACCAAGTGAGATCTAGTTTAGTAGCTTGATTCAGCTCAAGTGCATGGGTTCAAATGGGTTGACTTCCAGTTTGTTACACTTGAATATGATCTGAGTCAATCATGATTGTTTATGGCAAGAAAGTGTGACTTGAGTAAATCATGTTTGAAGCCTTTCCTTACTGAAAGTGGAGCCAAGCCAACTAATATACCCTTATACATCAGAGAGTAACAACCTGAAGTCACATAATTTGACTTGTGATTCCAAATTATTTCAAGATGTAGTTATAACATATAAAGAAACAATTATTATCATCCATGTGACTTTTAAACGGAAAAGGCTGTGTGAATCAACTTTGAAAATTTAGTATTTGCTTGCTTTAATCATATAGGACATGATTTATCCAACAAATGATTCAACTGCTGTCATGATTTTATTCCAACTTTGGAAATTTGAATCTGATTGCAAAGGCCTCTGCTTGACTTATAATGTGAACGGCTGCCATGCGATCTGATTATTGTATATAAGAAGCCTGCACTTGAATTAATTTGCAAGTTGTGTCAAAAGTTTATCATTATAGGTGTCTTCTGATGTAGGAAAATGTGGATATCTCTAGAACCCTGCTTGCCATATTTTATTTTCTTACATTCTAAAAGTTTCTGAGTATTGAAAGAATTAAGAAAGTTGAGTTGACGTTTTTAGGCAGGTGAATGTGTTTATGATCATTGTTTGATGAACCTAAGTTTTTTTCCTTGCACTTTTGTCAATGCTTTGTTTTTAGTTATCTCTTGTATGAAGAATTGTTAATGTGCATGGTTGATTGAATGTAATAATGATGTCCTATGTTGGATACAAAAATCTGGAAGTAATTTTATTTTATTTTAAAATTTTTTTGGATTTCCTAGAGATATAGACTGCTAATTGCTAATATTCCTTGTTTCTTGTGGCTTTTGATATTCATACGTTCATGTGGTGTTGGTCCTTGCCTTAACTTCAATGATTTATAAGTTGGCATGTGCTAAAACTTTGCCGCTTTTCTTTGTCCCTACCAGGAAGTGAAGGGCACATGCTAGAGGAAGCTAAATCTATCAATCTTTCACTTAGTGCTCTGGGAAAATGTATTAATGCTCTAGCAGAGGACAATGGTCATGTTCCATTTCGTGATTCAAAGCTTACTAGGTTGCTCAGAGATTCTTTTGGAGGTAAGATGCCTTAATCTGTTTTGTTAGATATCATGCTATTAGCCTTCATTTCTTCAACTTCATGTGATCAAATATTTTAGTGATATGTCATTTATGGTTTAGGAAACTGGTTACTAAATCCTTGTCTGACATGTTGAAGGCATCTTTCTCTTAAACTCTTAGTCTCTGTATTACATGTCATTGTTCTTCTTGAACATTTTTCCTATTTGTTGAAACCTGCAGTGGTTTTGGTTATATGCTTATATTATTCTATATTACATGCTTTATCTTATCAATCATTCACAGGCACAGCTAGGACTTCATTGATTGTGACTATCGGCCCATCTCCACGTCATCGAGGGGAGACTTCTAGTACCATATTGTTTGGCCAAAGGGTCAGTTTTCTTATCTATAGGTGTCTGTACTTTAATATATAGTTTCTATTCATACAGTATGCTCTAAATATCATTATTAAATTTATACACCGTAAATGCCTGTTTCTTTGTATATTTTTCAAGGTTCAAAGTAATTTTGATGTCAATGCTGGACAAATATTTGGAAAGACTTAGATTTGCCCTCTTCTTGTGCCATGCATTAATCTACTCTTGCTAGTATCGCAATTTGCATATTCTGTTAGTTAATTTCCCTTTTAAAAATTTGAAGTATCTTAGTAAATTCATCACCGTGGTTGATTGACTTGTTATTTTCTCTATTATATTTCTTATTATTATCATCATTAATTCAAATGAAAAGCTTTGCTGACATTTGATATAGACATATAGTAGTTGTCTGTGCATGACAGCCAGATTAGTGTGTATTTGATGTCTCAGGCTATGAAAGTTGAGAATATGCTGAAAATAAAGGAAGAGTTTGATTATAAAAGTTTGTCCCGGAGGCTTGAGGTACAATTGGATAAGCTTATTGCAGAAAATGAAAGGCAGCAGAAAGCTTTTGAGGATGAAGTTGAAAGAATAAATTTGGAGGCACAAAGTCATATTGCTGAGGTTGAGAGGAACTTTGCTGATGATTTAGAGGTTTGTTGTATTATCAATATGAAAGTAGTACTATCTTGACCACAATACCTTTTTTTTTTCCTAAAATAATCCCTTCTAGTTTAGAAATTTTTAATAAAGTTTATGCATAATGTTGTGTGGATGAGGGTTTTAATTGTTGTTGAAGTATGTGATGCAGATCTTTATACTTTCGACTTGATAATTGATTTAGGGTGTTTTTCTAGCCTTCCAGGGCTGTGAACAGCTCCTACAGACAGTAATTCTGAGGCAGGATGGGAATTTGAACCATTTACATGATAGGTTTCTGGCTGAGTAAATAGATCTGATAGGGAATTTAATCGTACGAAATTAAAGTAGAAAGACAGAGTTATAAAGAGAAGGCCTAAGCTTCACAGCTAGGGTTTTTAGGCACTGACTCATTCGAGATGCATCACCTAAGTCACTAGTGTGCAATGTGGGTGTGGTTGCATTGCACTAAAGTGCCAAATTATGAAAATCCTACTGTACAGGTGCGTGTCACCATAGATTTTTAAAATATTACATTATATAATAAATCTTTTTTCTACAACATTTTAACTAATTTGTATACTATATTATGAATACTAAATGACTAAATGATGGTTTTTCCCCATCAAGAAAATTAATAAAAAAAAATTCGAATAAAAGGATATATTAACAGGATTAAACTAACAGAAGATGTTTAGATGATCGAAATAAAGTAGTGTGTTGTGGCAAAAAAAGAAGTAATACCTTACATAACTTCTAAAAAAAAATTCACTTTTTATTTGATTTTATATAAATCTAATATTATAATTAGTTTTAAAAATAAAAGCATTGAATAACTAGATAAAAATATATTCTTGTTTTAAAAAAAAAAATTGTTGAGTGCCTGCAATACTGAGTAGACTTCAGCAAATGGCTGATGTATGGGTTATAGGGCTCATGTGCCTTGTGTATCAGAAGATTGAGTGAAATGGATTGGAAATTGTGTGTATAAGGTGCAGTTTGGTTCAGTTTTAAGCCTAAACATGAACCAGACCGACCTTATTTACAAAATTTTCAAACTGAACCAAATCAATGGCACTGCAAAACCAAACCAAACTGACCTTGATTAGAATGGTTTGTGAAGGAAAGATGTAATTGTTATATAATATATTATTTTGAAATAATATTCCCAAATTTTTTGCTTAGAAATTCATTGATTATCCTTCAGGAATGGATAGCGTGATTTAAATTTGTTTCTAAGAAGGCTTCCACAATGAGATGTAGGTATACCACTAAGATTAAAATATACAATTCAGAATATGATTAAAATATAAAATACACAGTATTTAACATGATTTGTAACTACAATTAAGAGGAAACTAGTGATGAACGAAGTTTATTAGTTTGCAGATTCACCCTACATTGACATTGGATGTGTTAGTTCGTGCCATAGTCATGCATTCCAGATTGCGGCACTTCAGTGTTTTGGTTCGCCATGGCGCACGATCTGGATTGCCAAAAATTGCACACCAGAGAGACCAGAGTGATGGAGAGAGAGAGATACCAAAGGAACGGAAGAGATGGAAAGAGTGAGCTCTGAGATGCCATGGCTGCCTGTGGAGATGAAGAGTTACAGAGAGAAAGGAGGGAGGCACCAGAGGAAAACAAAAAGAAATGCTCCTCTCCGATTGAAATTGACAACTTCATTTATGTTTAGAAATTTTTTTTCAAAAAAATTTCTGAGCTCCTCTCTGATTTATGAATAAGCATAGTCTTTTAAAATGGGCTAATGGACTTATTTAGACTTCAGTATTTTTGGCTCGTTCGTTTCTTGAACCAGAGCAAACAATAGATATTTTAAACCTAGCAGAAAAATTTGTAAATCAAAAATACTGGTAAAAATAAAAGAAATAGATATATACATACAATATATATATGGTTAATATAAAATTTTTAATAATTCAATTAGTGAATCAGAACGTACCAAAGAAGTGTAATGACTCTACTCCTAATGTACCCTTTTTTTTTTAAGTGACATTCTACTTTCCTGTTCCCATACTGTGTACAGATTGGTGGGGGGTTTCCGCATGAATCACACATGGTGACTAGGGTTTCTTTAAAAACTAACTCTTCATTTATTGACATTAGAACATGTGAGGCAACAAATATCATTATGGTCAGCTGTTGTTTCATTTAGAAAGAAATGCAGTTGATCTTATCCTACTACAATGTTCCATTTCAAGATTGCTAATTGAATCACTTATTTATTTTGTATTTATTTAGTTATACCGATGACAAGTGGGATTCATGTCTTGTCAAGGAAGAATGAGTTCTGTTATGTGTTATTCTCCTAAAGGATTGTCCCAGCTTGTACATTTTGAGGATAAGTAGTGATCTATATCCAAAATAAGAGAGTTTCTGTGTGGCTGGAATATTTCTTTTTTTTTTTTTTTTTTTTAACCAAGGTTTAGGCATCTGTATGTTTCCTGGATTTCTAGACTAATTTTAGGATATAACATGCTGTTTGTCCCTTTGTCTTTTTTAATAGTGGTGTAATGCATTGGGAATATGCCCCTTCAACTATTAAGTTCAAGCCTTCAAGGGCTGCTCTACATCATGTTTGCTTGACTTGCAATGTTTTGCTATCAAATGCTCTGTATATGCCATTCTGGGCTATCTGTACATTGTACTTTCAGAGCAGAGATTAGACACATGTTTGGTTTTGCATACTTTTTACATAAAACCAGCATTTCAGCTAAAAGTTCTCTCTGCTGCATTTTGATTATAAGCTTTTCTGAACACGAAATAAGCTAACTCAAACACGCACTAGAAATGGTGCACACCCTTACTTCGTATTCTTCTGAGAACCTATTTCGCTGAGGCTGCTAATTTTGATGATTTTTTTTCCTTTCTAACAATCTATTTCATCTTTACATAATGTCTCATATTGAGTTGTACCCTGTAGAAAGCGAGATTGAAATGCCAGATGGAGTACATGGAATCAGTTAAGCAGCTGGAGCAGAAGTTGGTGTTGAGTCAAGAAAGACATGACTGCAATGGCTTTGTGGATGGTCGTGGAGAGGTATTTCTTCTTAAGCAACATTAACTATTCTGGAATTTGCTTATTATGGCTGTTGTGTGGACTCCAATGACTCCCCTGACACTCACTGTGCATCATGTGAGTCAGTCCACTGAGCCATATCTACTGAATGCTTCTCAGCATAAAAAGCCAACAGCTTTTCTTTCAAATTCAATGACAACTTTGTTCTTTTCTGAACAAAAGGATAATGCATTTACTTCTTTTTTTTTTTTTTTAATTTTGCATGGATAGGATACATTATTATTATTATTATTTTTTGCTAAACCGTAAAATCCTTTAACTTGAATTCTAAATATTTTCTGTCTTTCATAAATGAATAATTATATAATTAGATAATTATTTTTTATTTGGTATTGACATTTTATTTATAGTTTTTGTTATTAAAAAGATGTAAGCATTCATTTAGAATCTTTGTAATTATATTTTAATTTATACTATTTAAAAATAATTAATTTAGACGCACTCAAGGTGCTCCCACACTAAACTCTTTGCACTCTTTGCAATTTGGAGCTTTGGCAAATTTGCACTTGCTCCTGCTCTGCACTTTGGTGGTGATTTAGTGTGTAGCCCATCTCCTTGCTGCTGTTATATTGTGGGCCAGGCTGTAGACAGACCTTGGAGTTTAATGTGTTGCCAGACTGAATGCATATGAACTTTTGTAACATCAAATTCTATTAAGCCAGTCTGACTGCATTTGGATCATTCTAATATGGTAATATAGTCTTATTTCAGTTATATAACTACTTAGTAATTTTTAGATAATTAAAGAAGTTTCATCCTCATATCTTTATCATGCCATATCCTATTTTAGGATTTTCCTAGCTGTCATTCCTTGTCTTTGCTTCAGTTCTCGTGGCTTGTGCTTAATTCAATATTATAATTAACACGTAAATGTTTATTGGTCCAGATGTTAAAGTTTCTGTTCTGATAATTGGCTTGGTGAAGTAGCATAGCTAGTGGCATCTTATCTACTGTTTCTTTCTGTTTTTATTTTATTTTTCTTACTTATTTATTTATTTATAAAGTTTTTGTTGGCACAGTGGCCTGCGCCATCTTCTGCAGATGAAGCTGCTGAGGTCAAAAGGCTTTTTGAAAATGAAAGCAATAGAAGAAAGGCAGCTGAAGAAGAGGTAGAACATCTAAAACGTCAACTGGGGAAATATACACAAGCGGAGGTAAGTTCCAGTTAAATGACAAACATCTCTGGGTTCTTTATTTTCCAAGCATGGATTTCTGGTCCATTGGGATCTTTTTTGTGTACTAGGGAGGGGGGGATGCAGAGATTATAAAGCTTCACAACATCCTGGAGGACAAGGCTAATCAGAAAAAGATACTAGAAGAAGAAATAATAATATTAAGAAGTCAATTGTTGCAATTGAACTTTGAAGCTGACCAGGTATTTGTTTTACCTTGACTTAGCATGCAGCATATGCTTGAATAATAAATATTAGCTTGGAGTCTATATGCTGACTTTGCTGTGATGTTTAATCTTTTACTGCTTGATAAATTAGTAATCTATGAGTCCTCATATATTTGAAAACATTGTAATTCAAAGTGCCTAGCTAATTTAAAGATGTTAATTTTTTTATGCAAGAAAATATTATTAGAAAGCAAGGAGTATAAGTACAACTGGGGGAAGAGTATGAAATCCCCTTATATAGAAAAATGGAGAAGTGGCTCAAAAATGTGCAAAGCTCACCATTATCTTTGCATACCAGTAGTTGAAACTCCCTTGAAACAACCATGAGAGGAGCACCAAATACAGGTCATAAAACAAAATTCTATCCTAAACAAATGTATGGGAAAGGAGACGTCCTTGAAACTACAGGCGTTCTCTCTCTAACCAAATGCTCCAAAAAACTGCATGATGGTTCAGAAGTTATTAGGAGTTTTGTATTTTAGAACTACTTGGATACAAAATATTGGAGCACCAGGAGCTAGTGGTATAAGTGGCTTGTATTTAGTTGTGGGCTTGACTCAACATGTGATCCGACCCGAGACACCCATGGTCCAACTTGACAAAGATCTTTCATGGAGATTATGTGGTGGGAATGGAGGGGCCGGGCCATTAGGTCATCACATCTTTCATAGTGAACTGTCTTAGTTTCACGTGGGCCTATGGTTTGCTGTAGGTTGAACCACTTTAAACTCTATCAATTTCTCTTCTCTTTTATTTTCCACTGCGTATCTGGTTATAACAGCTAGTTTGTTAGTGATATCTTGACTCCTATTTACATTGTAGAGTTCTATAAAAAAAAGGTGCCATCAAGTTGGAAATTTTGGCTAGCTCATTGAAACTAGTAATAATTGTTACGAGATCAAGTTTTCTTGTCTCTCCATAACCCTCTAGCTGCAGTTACCTTGTTCTTTTAGTATAACTTTGATATAATGTAGTTTATTGTATTTTTATTTGGAGACTATAATTTAATATTATGTCCGTAGATGAGAAAGTGTTTGGAAAATGGAAGCTCTGGGAATGCATTCTCTGCCGTGGACTCTTCCATGTCTCAAGTTAGGCATTCCCAACTGAAAGACACTGGGAATGGTCAGAAGGCATCTGTTGCTACACTCTTCGAGCAGGGTAAAAGTTGTTTGAATTATAATTAAAATTTTACATTATCAATGTGTATATGACTTGCGTTATTTTAACAGTTGGATTGCAAAAGATTTTGTCATTGCTGGAGTCAGATGATGCCAATGTAAGAATTCATGCTGTGAAAGTGGTGGCCAACCTAGCAGCTGAAGGTAGTTCTTGACCTCTTCTTAAGGCTCTGTTATGTGATCTTCTGTTTTCTAGTACCTGCTTCTTGATGTTTGACTAGCAAAGTCTTAAAAAAAGAATCACACTCTCGCAATAGCAATAATAATTTTTTTGTAATGGGTGAATTCCTGAAAGTAATTACTAATTGCCTGATCTTTTGATTCTTGTTGTTACTGCCTTTGTATTTTCTCTATATTATACTAACTCTGGGAAAGGGTGAAATTAGTGCGGATATAAAATTGGTCATCCTTTTGTAACATTGTTTTCTTCAGAAAAATCAGAGCTTTAAGATATTTGTCCTATTGTTTGCCCATATTTTCCAATCCCTTCATACAATTTCTAATGCTCAATTTATAGATCCTGAGAATGATGGTCTATGGTTTTGCTTTGTCATTATCCTCAGCAATTTTAAGTATATTATTTGTCTCTGTTTTTTTGGTTAGAGACTCAAATGAAAACCATTCATGGGCCTACAAACATATCAATATTTTATGATGAATTGGTTCTTGACATGTTTCTTATATGGCATTCATAAGAATGGCATATATTAATCTTATTTTGATCTGCTTCTTGTTCAGTTAAACCTACTTTTTTATACTGTTTTATTATGTTAGACTGTCTTGAGATTGTCATGTATCTTCTGCAGAAATTTTTTTATCACAGTAAATCTTATCCCTTGATTTACAAGTTTTGGTTTTCCCTTCTCCTGTTGTCCCCATGAGCGCCTAGATCATCAAAGTGTCTTCTTTTGACTGGTTGTGATTCATCAAACATTTTGTTTCTCAAGAAAAAATTCTTATTGCTCTGTTTGTTAGTTTCCTGTAAAAAATTGGTCTCTTTGGATGAATGCTTCTGAATTTCAGTGATACTTAAGTTTTCACTTGGTCCCAGTCCACCAGACAATTTCCTCATTTTTTTCCACATTTTCATTGCATTCATTTCACACTCAAGCCTTCCAAAAAATTTAAGACAATAGTCTTTGGTAGCATATGCTGATGCGTGTTTTTTTTTTGGTAAATATGCTGATGCATCTTTTGTTATGTGTAGGACTTTGTTTAGTAATTTGTGTCATTGTAACATGCAGAGGCAAATCAGAAAAGAATTGTTGAAGCTGGTGGTCTTACTTCCTTGCTGATGCTTCTTAGAAGATATGAGGATGAAACTGTTCACAGAGTAGCAGCAGGGGCAATTGCCAATCTTGCCATGAGTGGTGATTGTTGATTAGTATCTTTTTTTTTTCCAAAATGTTTAAGATAACAGAATCTTACTTCCTAGTTTGGTGCTATTGCTCTTTATTCATGATTTTACGCATTTAGCTAATGTTAATTTTGATATTGCTTTGCTTTCTTTCATGGCAATTTAGAAGCCAATCAAGAACTTATAATGGCTGAAGGAGGAATTACTCTGTTATCAATGACTGCATCTGATGCTGAAGATCCACAAACTCTTCGAATGGTTGCTGGGGCAATTGCTAACCTATGTGGAAATGGTATATTTAATTGTTTTCTAGTCATTCATGTTGCTAAATCTCCGAAAATATATATTTTTAGTTATCTAAGAAAGACATTGGAATGAATGCTAAGTGGGTGAACTAATAATCAGTCCACTTGTGATGCCATGATTGGCTATAGCCTATACGTATTGTCTACCACTACACGTATCAGTGTTATTTATAATAGAGAAAAGGCTATGTACAAGTGTGTAGTACAAGAGTACAACTATGTGAAATAAATATAAATACTAATAAATAGATAGCTACTATCTCAAGTTCTCAACATCTCCCTCAAGCTGGAGCACATAAATCATATGCACAAAGCATGTTGCAAATATAGCTAATTCAAGGATTTCTCATAGACTTAGTAGAATATCTGCTAGTCGGTCATTCGAGTTGACAAAAACTAGTAGCAATGCACCCTGACAAATTCCATTTCTCTCATATCGCAACATCGGCAGTAGACAGCCATTTTAATTCCCAGAAAATATTTTATGAGATGGCCCAAATCCTTGATCTGAAAATGATGAAAGAGGTGGAGCTTGAGTTGACAAATACCGTCCTCGTCAGTCATTACTGCTTGTGATGACAATATCATCCATATAAACAACCAAATATACTCTGACCGCATGAGGAATAATGATAGAAAGTAGAGTGATCTTCCTCACTATGAACTATGCCAAATTATTGAATAACCATGCTAACTCTCCTCTGGCAATTGATACCATGTAGAGAGATAAAATGATCTTAGAGAGAGAACCTTTATTTCTGTGAATGCAAGTGTCTAGCACTTTATGTCTCAATGTTATTTATAATAGAGAAAAGGCTATCTGCAGCTTGTAGTACGAGAGTTCAACTATGTATAGTAAATACTAATAAACACAAATAAATGGATGGCTACTCTCTCCACAAGGTGTACTCATAGATTGTGCCTTCATTTTTTAGATTTTTCATTGGAAGTCCAGATTATTCTACATGTTTTCATTACTGGATATCAATTTTAATTTTATTCACAATTTTGTCTTTATGTTCTTCACCTAGATAAAATATTGATGAAGCTGAGATCTCAGGGAGGTATAAAGGCTTTACTGGGAATTGTAAGATGTGGACATCCTGATGTTCTTTCCCAAGTTGCACGAGGAATTGCGAACTTTGCTAAATGCGAGTCTCGAGCTTCAAATCAAGGTTTGTTTTCCTCCTTGTCAGTATTTGATTGTCAATGGTGAAAATTTTAAAAGTAGAGATACATTAAAATTGATAGAAAATGGACAAAGTTATTACTTGACAGCTGCAATGAAAATGTCAGCCCCCCATTGACTGACTTTAAGGTGAAATCTATGTTGCTAAACAAGTCATTACCATGAATTCCCCCAACTCCACTGCACCCCCACTTCCAGCTGCCACGGAAAATATTTCTAGCACCAAACAGAAGATAATGATATGAATAGGTTTTTGTTTGTAGCCTGATGATTATATTTTGGACCCACAGGGATACAAAGTGGCAGATCTTTCTTGATAGAAGATAGTGCACTTCCATGGATAGTACAAAATGCTAATAATGAAGCTGCACCAATCAGGCGTCACGTTGAACTTGCGCTCTGCCACTTGGCACAGCATGGTAATGGGACTTCTTATCATGTTGAGAGTTTTTCAGAAGTACATTGTTGCAAAAATTCAAGCAATTGAGGTGATAATAAATATTGCAGAAGTGAATGCAAAAGACATGATTAGTGGAGGTGCCCTTTGGGAGCTTGTCCGGATTTCACGGGACTGTTCACGAGAGGACATACGGAGTCTCGCTCGTCGGACTCTCAGTTCTAGCCCGACGTTCAAATCTGAACTGCGGCGATTACGTATAGACTATTGATTGCAGATGTACATGGGACTATTCGTATTTGTTCATGTTCCACAGCTGGTGAGACTGAGCTACTGGTACTTCAGAATTCTTCTAAGTGGCATTTGGTGAGTTGTATTCCTTGCTAATTTTGTGTACGAGAAGCAAGGGTTTATAGCAAGTACTTAGTGGTTTCTAGCTATCACCGACCTAGAATGTCGTATATGTATAGTGAGGGGGGGAAAGGAGTTGAAATGGGGTTTGTTTTGGGTAGGAGAGAGATGGTGAGAATATGTTTAATTAAACATGGGTTAGTCAAAAAATTGACTGCCCGAAATTACATGGAACCGCCCATTATTGTATTATTGATTTGTGTAAGTAATGAAAATTAGAATCTTTTTGTTGCCCGTGTATGCAAGGAAAATAATTATTCTGAGTCTTTCAAAGCATGGAAGTTTTGAAGGCCCAAAAGTGGTGTTTCTGTGATTTGGTTGCTCCTAGAAATCGATCTTTCTGAGTATTTTGATAGTGTTTTTTTTTTTCCAGACCAAAAAAAAAATGATAGTGTTTTTTTTGGGGGGGGGGGGGGTGTTGTTTAGAAATCCTTCTATTTGTATTCAATAGAATGTGGTTTTCTTGGGGGGTCTAGTAATATTGAAATTAAAATTAAATGATATGCATTCTAACTATTGGCCAGGATAAAAAGATTCTCACTTCGTCTAATGGGTCATCTCATTTTTCTGGTTCCCAAAGATGATATGCAATTCCCATAATCATTCTTATTTTTTTTCTTCGGTTGATATATTGAAAATTGAGGTCATCTCATGGCAAAATGATTTGAGGAAAGCAAATGATTTTTGAAGAGCTAGAAATTTCCATTTCTTATTAATCCTTTTACTTCTAGGCCAAATTTTACTTTTAGATTTTCTAATTTAGAAGTTAAATTTTAGTTTGTTTTCTAATTTCAATTGTTATGTTATCATTATAACTTTTAAATTGATGCAATCAAGTTTTCATGTCATTTCGATGCTAATATAACATTATATATGTTAACACGTATATGTTAACACGATAATACTTATTTAATTTACGTGAAATAAAATTTAATGTGACTATTATTAATTTTGTTAAATGAGTGTCATGTTAATCAACAACATTTTAACAAGGAATATATCATTTTATAAATTTAAAAATATGATACACAAAAAAAAGAGAATAATATTATAACAATTAAAAATAGAAAGACTAAAAATCAAAATTTAATTAAAAAAAGGCAATTAAGCCTCTCTATTATAACTATTACTCAATTTCTTAATAGCATGTAGATATTGAATTCTTTTAAAGTGAAGAGTTTAATTAAAAAGAAAAAGTAAAAAATTATAATTGTTGATAAAAGAATTAAGGAAGTGAGTTGAGTTTTAACAGTCCTATTGTTTATTATATATGTTAATATATTTTATTAAGATATCAATTATTAATTTTTTTATCAATGATTATAATTTTTTTTTCTAAAATGAAATCTTTATTTTAGAGGAACTAAATCTAATTTTAAATAATATTATTTTACCTCAACCAAAACTAATATAGAATCTATCAAAACGAGATTTAAAAAGAAGAATAAAAGTAAAACTGATAATTAATAATAGTAATATCTCAATTTTAAGTCCGGCTGCTGCTAATGCTATATATGCATAAGAAGTAACAAGCACTCTAAAAATTTAGTTTCTTCACAGTTGAAATTAGATTAATAATATAGGTTCAAGAGTGCTCAACGTATGATAATAATTGTTACCAACTAATAATAGAGGCGTCACTGATTAAAGAAACAATAGAATTCTTTTTATTCTTAACATCGAGTACATATTCATCCCATATCATACCCAACCCTACGAGTTTGAACCAGGCCAAAAGCATCAGACACTAAAGGCAGGGTGAGTGCAGATTGTTGGTGATGAATCAGAGTGACCAATCCAACTAGCCGAGTAGGACAGTCTGTCTAGTTTGATTGAGCTTCCTCCAGCAGCAGAATAATGTAAAGATAAGATGAATATATAGCAGATAGCCTAACAACAACAATCAGTTCCACAAGGAAACCAACACACACCTACTAATACGTGAGAAATCACTCCCTCACAGTTGATTTTCATATTGGTTGAGACTTGAGAGGTACACCACTATCCATCCTCTCATTTTGATTTTGCTGCTTATTCCTTTCTCCACTTTTTCTCGTGTTTCTCTTTGTATCTCCTCTCACTTGAACTCCCTCCCTCATTATGGCTTTACCTCTCTTTATGTGTCCCTTTTCAACTTTTGTCTTAACTCTTCACTAATTCAAGTAACCACTCTATCAATTAGTGTTTGGTGCCACAATCAAATTTCAGTTTTGAATTTAACTATACACTACACAGGACAACAGAGAATGGTACCACTACCAATTACGATCATCCAGTTTGGATCCTCATCCTCTCATTATTTTCAAACTCCAACTTCGTTTTGTTTTGTTTTGACTCTCTTATTTCTCCGACTCATGACCATGAAACATGAGATGGCCTTAAATTGGTATCGTCCAAAATCTTCAACCTATTCCCTATATTTATTTAATTATATTACACTCTGTCTCTTGTCTCATCTTCTCATCTTGAATAGACTCGCGCTTATCTTTTTATACCATTCACCTAGATACTTCTCATACTCTTCCTTTTCGAGGAGTGGTACAACGAACCTAGTACCAAAAGAGAGAGAGAGAGAGAGAGAGATAGAGAAGGATAAGCACAAGATCCAACCTCCCCTTTGCCCTCTCACGTGGCCACACCCCTCTCTCTCCCTCACCAGTGAAGATAACAGCAGGTCCCCAAGCTCTAGCTGGCAGCTACCATGAATCTCCATAGCCAGATCATGGAAAATTTGGTTCTAGAAATTCATAATATGTAATTAGCTTGCGGTGTGGGTGGTTCTTCTTCTTCTTCAAGTGGGATATTTACATGGTATTAGAGGCTATAAGTCTGGTGATGGAGGAGACACTCTATAGGTAGGTCACTGAGGTTACTTTAGAAAGAAGATTTGCTGGTATATACATGCCTTCCCTCTGAAGAAGAGGGATCAAAATTGCTCCAACCCTTGTATGAGGAAGGGGATGAACATGGCTTTTGCTTTTTACTCTTTACTTTTTAAATTCCAATTTTGGAATAAAAATTGGAACTATTTTGTACAGCACTTGCTTCTCACATGAGGATAGTTTTTTGTCATCTATGTTGGTTCACCAAAATGGATGCAGGTTTTGCACAATAAAACAAACTGAGGCGTTTCAAATTGCTTGACATGAAAGCGTATATATAATATAAATTGCACATTATCCTAAGTTTATTTAATGGATTGTGCATGATTTGACCTCAAAAAAATATGAAAGAAAACCGTCATTCATGGATGGGGCGTTAGGTGCCAAGTCTCCAAATTAACGGTTCTAACAATGTTGGGTTGGTATATATAACGTTTAAGGGTGCAGAAACCTGTCTCTTACAAATTAAGTAGGGAGAGATGAAACAGCTTCCTCGTACAAAGCATCATTAGAAACCAACCAAGTGACCTCAAACGTAGAGGGCAAAAAGTGGAGCTTCTTTGACTGAGTGATGATGTTGGAAATAAAAAGCTTTTAACGTATGGGGGTTGCTAAGATATCAAATGTTTTTTAATAACAGTAATTTGATTAGTCATTTAACATTAATTAATTGCATAAGAGTTGCTATGATATTAATATTTTTTTATATAATAACGGTAATTTAGATTATTCCTTCAGTTTTTTTTATCTGTCATTTAAAAAAAATTATTTTATTTTATTTGCCATTTTAAAAAAATCAAGAAAGTATTAATTATTTTATTTTAACTTTATTCTTGGTGTTAATGAAACGAGAGTTAGTAGAGTGAATAATATATAGTATTTTGAGTATTTTAATAAAAGAATATTTTAATCAAATACAATTTGTTTTTCTTGTAAATGATGTTATGTAAAGATTTTTATTTTTTTATTTTTGGATGTGCTATGTAAGGATTTTCTTAATTTATGTGTAAGAACCTTTTTAAATGATAGACAAAAAAAAATGAAATAATTAATTATCAAACATTTATTAATTTCTCGTTCTCAAAGTAAATGTTTAGAATCATAAAATATAATCAATAAAAAATAAATATTACACACACATATATATAAACGAAAACAGAAGTTTTCATGCACGAAGTGAAAAATATTAATAACTTTTTTTTTATTTCAAAAATAAGTGTTTCCATGCATGAAGTGAAGCACGCTATTAATATATCTGATAAAGGTTGCAGTTAAAAACGTATAATCCGTGATCGTTCAAATGATTTGTTTTTTGTTATTTTCTAGTTACCAAAAGAAGAATTATAAATATCAGATGAAAATTGAATAAGAATTTTCATTTATAAAAATAAACGAAACTAATTATGTTTCATATGCATATGCTTTGTCTCCCCAGTGAATACTGCCACGGACATTTGCAAAGTAGACACCATACTAAAATGACTAATATTCCAAAAATTAATACATGTTCTTGGACTACTATGGAACAATATATTGTAAGGATTTTGAGCCTGTTCATGATTAGTGGTTTTGGATATTACTATAAGAAAAACAAAAAATAGCCCTGAATATGTTGGGTAATTCACATTTTTTTGGTATATTAAAGGTGCAAGCACCTAAGTAAGAAGAAAGAGATAAGATAACCTAATGAAGGATTGAACCTTCAATATTATCAATCTTAAAGACTAAAGTTGGTATTTATTGAGCTACAAACTCATTAGCATATAATGTACATCAGCAAATGCCTAGAATTATATATCTTCCATTATAGAAACGACAATAAACTACAAAAATGGCATGTGCCCGGCCTTATTATGATTTTGAACCGAGCTATTTTAATATAATTAATTAACATTTTGTAAATAATTTTTTTTCCCAGAATTTATGTACTTTTTAACATTTCGTATGTTTCAACGTCCGTAGATATATATAAAACACATCACATTCACATAATCTTCTAATTTTTCGAACTACAATTGGCTTATTCATTGATATACATGTTTCCTTAACACCTATGGGCTGGGACACTAGAATGGTGAACCATCAATAAAGAAAAGAAAATAGCCAAAAACAAAAAAATAAAGAAAAGAAGTTTAGAAAATTGTTAATTAGCTATTGATATCAATTGTCTGTAGGATGTATGATAGGTATTGATGATGGTAGAGGAGTGTACAAAAACATTATTGATGTATAATTTAATTAGTGAAAAATAATTTAGATAGAAGTTCACCTTTAATACAAATGTGTTGATCGTATGGCGTTTCTAAAATGAATAATGCTACTTACACAATTATTGCATTCACAACTGTAAATCTGTAATGGTTGTTTTGTCGAAGCTCAAGAGAACTAGGCTATCTTTTTTCATGCAAGGAAGAACTAGGCGATCTGAATTCAAATAGAACTCATTATCTCTATAGTTGTGCAGAGTTGCACATATATTGTATAAATAGTATTATTCTTCTAGGATTAACAGATCTCACTCGTATTTCATCTCAAAATTGTAGACCTAATTTTCTTCATGAAAGATGCAAAGAACGTAAGTTCATGTTTAAAGATTTCAAATTCAAACCAAGTTTCATGAAGTTGTGACTAGTTACTTAGGTAAAGATATCGTAACTAATTAAAACCTGCCCTTTTTAGTTAGAGCAAAGATTGGGATGCAATATCATTTCAAAATATATTAACTACAAAGCACTTGTATTTATAACAGTGCACGAGTTTTATAAATGGTTTTAATTATGAGTCGACGAAAAAAGAATTAACCCGAAACTATATGTCATTTCAGACTTTTTGGTTTGTGAATGTGAAAATTGTGTAGGTTACATTACTAACAAAAAAAAAAGAAGCAAACATCATAACAATCTGATGAAGTCAGTTTTCCCTTTTTCCCTTCACTTCAAGGTTCTTCCTATCCTCGAAATTGATATTTTTTTTTCCCTTTCATAATCTAGATTTGATCTCCTACACTCAATTTCACAGCAGAATGCCGGCTTTGATATACATTTATCAAGTAAATATAAGTAGGAGAAGAAAGATATTCAATTATTCATCATAATGGACTTATTATCTTATATGCCGCATATATATTATTATAATGCATACTTTCAAGTTCCAAGTGATGCTCACCATGATGAAGCAGAAAGGTATAATCATCTCAAGCACAGTAGTCATGGTCCACCAATATTTACATTACTCATCTAAAAACATGTATAAAAGCTACTAAATATCAAATTAAGAAAGAAAAAGGACATGAAAGAACTAAAGCTACGTGTCGATATTTATTCCATGGTCTTGATGCTCTCCCAAGTGAAATGATAATTAAATTGGTCTCGCTACAAAAGAAAAATATTCTTTGAAACGACGTAAGGGCAGTTTCTGATTCTGAAAGGACTCTAAGCAACGTTAAATAAAGAGCTGATGGCTTCAAGATTATTCTTCGGTTTCTTTCTTTATCGTAAGAACCATACATAGCTACAAAAAACGATGTGGAATTCAGTGTAATAAATTTACAGATATACGTTTTCATTACGAGTCATAGGATATGTATATATGTTGAAGAAATAATATTTTAGGGGCCCAATATTGTTTCATGTTTTCACTGTTCAGATGTGAAACTAAGAACAGTGACTGGGACAGTGTCCAAAATTGCACCCTTAAACACAAGTGGTGCTATATATAAACTTTTCAGGCTGTGTTTGAGAATGATCTTTGGGAAGTGATGATCTATAAGAAAAAGCTCAGCTAGAGGAACTGGACAAACTAAGAATAGAATCCAAGGAAACGATGGATATTAATAAATAAAGCACATGTTGACATTGGTGGAATAACAGTGTAAAGAAGCAGAGACTAGGGTTTCAAGGAGCATCTATTCCATAATCAAGACAAAACTCTGAGTTATATTTTAAGTTTATTTATCTCTCCTTTCTCTTCCATTATATTTCTAACTTACCTCAACTTTGAGTCATTTCCAGCCTTTATTTCTCTAGTGCCAATGACAATTAGAGAGAGACTTTTAACTTGCTCTTGAGGTCTGTTTGTTCTGGTTGTTGCCTCGAAAAGCAGCTTTTTCACAGAGCAGCGCACGTGTTACCCAGTACCCAATGCTTATCTTTGCCTCCATAATAAACCCTAATCACACAGAGACAGACAAACAGAGAGAGAAGCCCATAACCTCCCATTCTCCTTATTCCTTGAAATGAATGAAATTTACTGTCCAACATCTATTACTTTCTAAGAGTTATCAACTTCAAAAAATATATATATAAACATTAATTAACTGCAGCAATAAAATGGGCAAAAAATTAAGAGAAAATGGCCATGACATGATAATAATGATGGTGCTAATTTTAAAAATATGGGTGCGAAAAGGGTTGGAGTTTGGAAGCAATGATGGGTATTAGTAGCAGAGAAAGTGAGAGTGAGTGATAATGATGACTATAGAGTATATTGTTCTAACAACAAAGGAGCCTAATTATTGTGTCCAAAACTTTTCTTGAAATAGATAAAATTTAGAACAAGTTCATATATAATGTTTTTTGTGGGGTTATTTGTAGATCATGTTTTGGAATCTGAATCTAGGTTCGGCGTCCTGGAAACCACCCCCAACAAAAAAAAAAAAAAAGTAACAAATGAAAAAATTAAAAAAAAATGATTGTAATTAATTCTCTCCTCCTTCATCCGCAAAGCTTGACTGATAAATATAATTATCAGACAAGGTACTAGAATTGCAGCAAGAAAATGGAGTGAGAGAAAGAGAGAGAACGTGCTGCCGCTGGTGCTTCATCTTGAAGCAACTACGCACACTTTAGCTGAACTAGAAGAAAAAAAAAACATTTAGATGTAATCAAACCCCACCAAAAATTCATGATTTTTTACATCCTTCTTCAATTCAATACTGATCAAAGGCTTTAATTAAGCGTAAACTAAGTTATGGAAGAAGGAGAATGAACAGCGATTAAGAGAAAGAAAGTAAAAAAGAGAACAAAAACAGAAAAGAAAGAAAAGAAAAACGAGATGATATGAAAGTCTTAAATTTTGTTAAAAAGGAGGGCGAGCGCTGCCACCCCAGTAACCCTCAGCTGGTAATTGGCATGAATTGAGAAGATTTTGAGGCACCCCATGAAATAGCGATGTGTTAGGATCTGCCACTAGCTGCTGCTGCTGTTGCTGCTGTCCCACAATTCCCGGCGACCCTAACCCTCCGCTTCCCGGCACTGGCACCGCCGATTCCTCCTCCTCCAACGGCAGCCTCTCATACGCCGCATTTCCGAACGAAGCAGCCATTAAAACCACCGGGCCAGACGCCAACAGGGGACCCACTACGCTGCCTCCAACCACCTGCCCTTGACCCCCTGCCAGATATATCGCCAGCCCCGACGCCGCAGGCGGCGCTGGCGGCGGCAGAAATGAGCCCGACAAAGACAAAATCTCGAACCTCCCATGTAAGGTCACAACTGCACCGGGCGAAGCCGGTTGCCTGAGGGTGACGTTTGGTGACGGTGCGCTTCCGCTCAGAATGCAAACCCCGCGCTGCCTCCTCCGCGCGAAGTTGGAGACGCTCTCCATGATGGTCGCAGCCGTTGGCGATTTCCATGACGTGGGATCGGAGAGCGTTGGCGCTGTCTCGGGTTATGATGATGGGGGGCTTGGGCTTGTTCTTGGAGCCCGCGGGCCTGCCTCGAGGCCTTCTGCCTATCTCGCCCTCTCCCGGACCGGTGCTGGAGCCTAGTTCTTTGCCGTCAGCCGCAGCGGCGGCGGCGGCGGCCTTGGTGGGGGTGGTGGGGGTGGCGTTCTCGTCTCGATCTCGTTTCTGGCCACTGCGGTTTAAGCTGCCATTGCCGCTCTGCTCGTCTTCGGTGCTTTGGTGGCTGTGGTGGGGCTGGAATTGGTGGTGCGGGTGTAGGTGGAGATCTCTACTGAGGAAAGGAGGCGGGAGAGGACGTCCTTGTGCGGTTACAGGATCCATTAATTTGCCTTCTGATGATATCCTCACAACCCTAGATTGTCTCCTTGAACATACAAGAAAGAAAAAGAAGCTGAAGCTGGCAAATTGAAGAGAGAAAAAGGGGAGGGAGAGAGAGAGAGAGAGAGAGGTATGAATATGATCTGGGTGGTGGTGGTGGTGTTTCTTTTGGAGTTTTGTTTCTTTGGTTCCTTTTGGGTGCTTTGAGGAATGGGAAGCTAGCTACCTAGCTAGCTGTTAGTAGCATGCTACTTACCTTCACCAGAAAAGCAGAGAAAAGCAAGGCTTTTTTCACAAAACCCACCAAATTGTTTGAGCTGAATCAACCGCCATTTTCTGATCTCTCATGCGCGAGGGACTTGCAGCAGGTGCTTGGTGAATTCGTTGCTTGGCATCTGAAGCTACCCTCGATGGAATAAGTGAGAATTGGTGGTTCAGGATTTGGAGGAAATAAGGTAAAAAGGAGTTGTAAGAAAGGAAAAGGGGAAAGAGAAACGAGTTGGGGGCATTTTGTGATGGGTGGTTAATAAGAGGAACGAGGCTGGTGGTGCTATTTAGTTTTTTTCCTTTTTTTTTCTTTTTTCCTTTTTTCTCTTCAAACCTTTTGGGTTATTGCTTATCACTGCGCTGCTGTTGGGTTAGGGTTCGGTCCAAGGAATCGGATCGATGATGGGTTTGATATTGGTAAGAAAGACATCGTGCGCATGGGCGGTGAAGTGGACCCCACACTTTCTCTCTCTTCAATGGAGGGCCCCAATTATTCAAGACTTCCATGTCCATGCTCCCCCCCCCCCCCCCCTCTCTCTCTCTCTCTGTCTCTCTTTCTCTCTGCTGTGTAAACTTCTCCATCAAAAGCCTGCAAATAAAAACACATGTCCATGCTTCACTTATTGGCCAAAACCCTTGCTCGCTCCATAGTCCTTAGCTCTTCTTCTGCTGATCTCTGCGCCTTCTTTTCCTTCACTTTCAGGCACCCCTCACTTTCTCTCTCCCTCTCTCTCTCTGCCTTTGGAACTCATAATTGCTTCCTCTGATGGTTCCAAGAATTAGTATACTTCAAAGTTCAGCCATATCCCGTGCTTCAGAACTTTCTTCTTGCTTGTAAATAGTATGACTTTGTTTGGAATATTTCGATATTCATATATTTTTTTAAAGATACTCTCAACCATTTATGAAAGATTTGTTAGTGTTTATTTTACTTTTAAATTTTAAAAATTTATCATAAAAAATACTAATTAATAAATCATTTTAAATATTGATACTCTAAAAAAAATCAAGGTAATATAGCAATACTCGGCCTTGCCATTTGAGTACTCTCCACCAAAGGGTAGATACTTAATTCTAATTAGCAAATGTTAATTCATTAAATATCAATAAATAAATAAATGATATGACCTTCATCACATAAATTTTAATTTTTTTATAATTATAGACTATATAATATAAAGAATTTAATTTCAATATACTATCAATATGAAATTTTTTACATTATCATTCAATTACATATTATCATATAAAGAATTTAATTTTAATAAACTATCAGTATAAAAAAAATTTATATTATCATTCAATCACATATTATCATATCATTAAAAGTGTTTAATTTTTTAAGCAGTTGTTATTTTAGTTGAATTATTCTAATAATTTTATAACATATGATTGGATGACAGTGTAAAATTTTTTACACTAACAAAAGATAAAAATTAAACTTTTTATGCTCAAAAGATTCTATCAATTTAGTCACAACACCTTTAAAATTGAATTTAAATGCATACATATTCTATTCCAAAGAAACATGTATACAATTAGTATTTTTATTTTCAGTATATATATGCACATATGTACTATTTTTTAGTATTTTATATAATAAGTAATAACGAAACTAAAAAGTTTATAAAATTGATCCCAAAGAAATAACCATACTAAGAGTTTCGAAGAATTGTGATATAGGTTTTCTTTTTAGATCTTGCACACTCAACATTTTGGGTGGGTTTTCTTATTTTTGTAATATATAAAATTAAATAAAGATATTTTTTTTAATAAAACTATACATGTTGTTTTTTTTTTTCATGAAACGAGGCAAAGGCAAAAACTCAAAAAAAAAAAATGAAAGACTACAAGACAATAGCACGGGATATGGAAGCCCGTAAAGAATCAACAAATAAAACCTAAAATGCTCATTGGGAGATTTATCCAATTTATGAAAACTTGGACTATATCATATGGCAAGTCAAGCTTTCCTTCTCAAAAGTTGTGAACAAATATGACTTCTTGTTTTGGGACCTAAAACACGCACTTTGAAGACGCGCGTCGTAAGACGCATTCTTAGCCTCTCACGAACCCGAATTAATTTTTAAAACATATTTCAATTATGTTTAATTCATATAACGATGCGTTGAACTAGATGAGAGTAGCTTGAAGGAGGGATTTGGCCAAAATTAACCATAAAATTGTGTATAAAAAAATACAAGAATTACTAATATTATTAAAGCTTGATTACAGTTTTAGTTTTCTTGTTTTAACAAAATTCCTTTATTATCATAAAATGAGCAGTTTTAATATGTTTTTAAAATTAAAACTAAGCACAAAATGCTAACCTCATAACCAACAATATATGAGAATGATACATAATTTATTTTTTATCTGAAGAATAGTTGCTGATCTACCTCATGGGACGAATTTAAATGACTTATTTTGAAATAAGAATTAATTTTTAATACAATGTCCACGTTTTTTTTTAGATTACTAATGGCATATTAATGGAAAGACCAAAATTACTTTTTTAAAATAGAAAGATTAAACAATTCATATTCGAAATAGAAGGGTTAAATCGTTTTCTCAATTAAAATAAGAAGATCAAAACTGCAATTAAGCCTATTATTAACTAAACAAAATATCACAAAAATAATTTATGATAGAATTTCTTAAATAAAATGAAGTTTTACTTAACATATACCAAAACCAAATATCTTACACTGAATTGATTCGCTTAGATTCAATCTAATATACACAAATTAAGATTCTATGATTTTTGGAGCTCTATCTTTTATATACACAAATATTTCTTCTGTTAAGGAAAAATATTCATAATCCAATTAATCTCCAAAACGGACTACCTGTATCTCCCATTTTTATCGCATCAAACCCACTGTAATATTTTGTAAACTATAAACTCAAAACAAAACAAATTTAAAAAAACTTTTATTCAAATAGTTAAGTGAAAATATATTGTAAAACTGATATTAAAAATATCTAATAAAGTCGTCCAACAACTTAATTATTAGCATGTTATTAGCTTCACAATTAATGAATTTAATTTTTTTTCTTGATCTTTATAGAATTAACATTTATTTAATTAAGAGAGAAGATTTAAATTTAATCCTCTCTTCATTTGATGCAGTTAGCTATTGCTAAGTGGTATTTGACGAATTTACCTGTTTAAAGTTCAAAGCCCAAGCTAGCTAGTAGCCGGCAATCAGAAATGCCAGTCGCATTAATCTAACAAAGGATTAAAAACAATCATTTATCAATTTTTTATTCAAAAAAAAAAGCAACGCAAAAGTGAATCTATAAACCAAGAAGACTTTGATTAATTTTAGTAACTAAGGTGGAGATTCATATACGCTAAAAACAAGAGTTCATTATACCAAAAAAAAAAAAAACACACACACACACACACAAGGGTTCATTATATTTGATGAGCTTTAAAAAAATATCTTTTCGACAGAAATTGTTTTAGAAAAATCATTTACAAAAAATTTTATTTGAATGTAATATTTGATATATAATTACTATTTCTTTTCATGTTTTTCAGAAAAAAAAGGTTTTTTTTCACATTTTCATCTAAACACATTAATATATATATATATATATATATATATATATATATATATATATATATATATATATTTATTTATTTATATATATATATTAAAAATGATGTTTATTTATTACGAATAACACATCTGAACAAATCCTTTACACTTATATTATCGAATAATTTTTTATAAGATGTAAATATTAATAATTTAACCATTAAATAATATAATATTATCATAATAATTATATATATTAAATTTAAAATAAAATTAAATACTCATAAATATCAAATTTAATAATTGACATTTATCTATACTAGCTAGTATAAAAGAGATTTTTTTTGTGTGTCCAAATTTCAATATTTTAAAAAATTATTAATAATTAGTTACACACAAATAAAAAAGAAAAAAAAATTATAAATACAATCATTTTTTTTAATTATATTTTATAATTAGAACTATTTTTAAATAAAAAGAATTATCTTTTTTTTGCATATACTAATATAGTTACTTCAAATATATTTTATTTTTTTAAAAAATTATTTTTATTTATATAATTTTAATTTAATTTAATTATAATTAATTAACTTATAAAATAATTATATAAATCAAAATCAAAAAATATAAATTAAAAAATATAATATTACCTATCAAGACATTAATGATAATATATATATATATATATATTAAAATAAAATAATTAAATAAAACTATATAAATAATTTTTAAAACAAAAAAGAAGATATTGGCACACATTTCCAAAAGGTTGGATTTTGCAGGCGATGGCTGTAAAAATATAGTAAATAAAATAATATTAAAAATAATTTATTTTAGAGTAAAAATAAATGAACTGGGAGACTCGATGAATGATCAAGTTTAGATGGAAGGCGAAGTGATCGGTTCCAATAATGGGAGGGTGATAAGCGTTTATGTGCTCGTAAATTGTGGTGTATAGAGAAAAAAAAAAAAAAAGGAAGACAAGGCGTTTCTTTCCTTGCACTATGACTGAAATTAAATATTAATAAATTAACTATTTATTAAATGTTAAAAATAGAAATTAAATATTACTCTTTCCGTTTTTTATGTCATTTAATTTTTTTAAATTTTATCTGCTATTTTAAAATATTAACAACTATTAATAAATAATTTAATAAAATATTAATTAATAAAATATTAAAAAAATATTAATTATTTTTAAAATCTTATTCATAATTTTAATTCATCAGTTTTTTATTCTCTGTTATTTAAAATTATTATAAAAAGATTAAAAAATATATTAAATGATCATATTTATAAAAAAAGTAAATTATATTAATTAAAATATTTTTAATAAAATACTTAAAATATTATTATTTATTACATTAATTTTTTACTTTATTAATATTTAGAATCCATTTAAAAAATAATTAAAAACTAATAATAATAAATAAAAATATTAACAAAGTGAATAATTATATTTTAATTATTTTAATAAAATATTATTTAATTAAATATAATTATTTTTTAAAATAAATTATTTAATATTTTATTTAATTGAAAAAACTTACGCAACAAATAGAAAGAAAAGAGGAAAGTATTACATACAATAAATAAATACTAAAAGAACAAAGAAAAAAAATGAACAGAGAGGGAAAGAGAAAGAGTAAGAGAGGGACGTGTGGGGACATGAGAAATTGGAAAGGGGGACCCACCCGATCAAATTGGGTCAGCAGATTCAGAAACTGTCTTAACTCTTTTAGGGGCGACCCTTATTTTTAGAAAATACGAATGCTCTCTCTCTCTCTCTCTCTCTCTCCCTCCCTCCCTCCCCTCCCTCCCTGTCTCTTTCTCTCTCCTCGTTTTTAGGTTTGTGGGGTCCATATCCATACATGTCTCTTCCCCCCTCCTTCCAACTCTATCTTATCTTCTGCTTCAACTTTGTGCCCACGCTCCCTGTAACACGCTCCAAATATCATATTTTAATTTATATTTTATAATATTATTTAATTATATATTATCGTATCATTAAAATATTTTAATACCTATAATAATTATTATTGTACGCAAATTCTTTTAACATTTGTCATTTGAATAATACTAACTCAAATTACAACTTAACTAAAAGTAAAAAATTAAGATCAAATGTGTTTTCTTATAAAATTAAATCTTATATTGAACATATTTATTAAAAAAAAATAGCTTATATATTAAATAGTTTCTTCTACTTTTAATTTGCTAACAATCTAAAGATATTTACATATTATTAGATATGTTGTCACCTATTTAATAGTTAAAAGATTTTATTACAGTTCAAGTAATGTTAAATTGTTTTAAAGACTATTTGATTTTGAAATTAGATTTAATTCAAAATGCTTTATTTTCATTTTAATTTATTCTCATTCTCTTCACATCAAGTTTAAGGCTTTTTTTATAAAAAAAATTAATATAAGTAAAAAAAAATCTTAATTGCTATAAGAATGTAGCATTCTTGTTTCTTAACAACATAGAAGTTTGATATTGACAGTAAATTAAAAATTTAAACTCTTCTTTTAGAGTTTTTTTTATGATTAGTGCAAACTTTTTTAATTATTATTTAAACATGTATCATCATATTATTGTAGTAACTAAAAATAAATACTTTTAACAATTTTTCAAAAAATTATAATAGTATAAACTGTCATTTCCTTTGCTCACCACAAGCACGCACCACTCTTTCACTTGCAGAAATTGCGCCTTAGTAATTAGCCAATTGGGATTAGCTCACCCCATCGGCCTTCGATTTGTATTTTACTAAGACTTAAATTTGATTTTTAAATTTTTTGTTAATGATTTATTTATAAGTATTTTTATAAGTATTTAATAAGTTTGAATACATGTCTTGACCATCACCTAAGACCAACCTTTCTTAAACTTAAATTTCTTTAAAAAAAAAAAAAATACTGCAGCTTACTCGTTAAGAGGTTCTTCTTTCCAGCATGACTATTTTTCTCGCACAATCACTTCAATTGTAAAAGTATGATTTTAAAATCCATAATATTTTAAAAATATTTTAATAAATATACTTTAAAAGTAGTTTTATTTTATAATATTTAAATAAACTTAAAAATTCAAGATACTTTTTTATATATACTTCAACTTTTTTGTATTAATTCTTTAGTAATGTAACCCGAAAAAACGTTTTGTAAGTATATATATAATTACTAGACTCACATAAATTAAATAACAATAATTGACTGTGTATGCAAGATTGCACCTCCACCTTATTTATGTTGAGTACCTCCACAACAATTTTGTTTTATAAAACATGATAGAGAGAATAAGTTTTTTTTTTTGCTTTTTCATGAAAGAGAGAATAAGTTATTTTAATATTGACAATTAAGGTGTAAGTGACATGATTGGATCTGATAAGAATAATTAAGCACAGGGTCGAACTCTCCTTGAAAGGATGATATTCAATTATCCATTGGGCACTAAAAAATCTCTATATGAAAAAATAGCCACGAGTGAAATTATTTATGAGTCGAACGGAGATTCAAATCCTGCACATAAGTAATGCAGAATCTTAATAAAATAAAGTCCCTTCCATTTAACTAATTTAGCCCGCTTGTATTGTCACATCTGCCAGTGGAAATAAAGAATTGTTATGCATTAATTCACCAATTAAGACTGACTATCAATAAAAATTTACTAACTAACTAGTTTTCGATACACATTTATATATATTTTATATTATTTACAAGATTATTTAAAATACTTTTAGTTTTTTAACAAAAAATAGTTTTATTTTAATTATATTAATATTCAGTATACCTATCTTAAAATGAAATTTAAATGAGTGAGATTTGATAATAATTATTTCATTTGGATTGATTTAGTATTTAATATATTTACTAAATTTAGAAGCGAGATTTGAGTGAGAGAAAATTTATAGGAGAGTGAGATCTATTATCTAAATTACTGCCTTTTTCATTTTTATTTGTTGTTTTAGAAAAAAAATTCTTTCATTTTATTTGTTTAGAAAATAAAAGAAATATTAATTATTTTTTTAATTTTATCTTTTGTATTAATGAAATGAGAGAGATAGTAGAGAAAATAATAATATTTTAAGTATTTCAATAAAAAGCTAATTTAATCAAATATAATTTATTTTTCTTGTAAATGATGTTATCTACTTTATTTATTATTTTTGGAAATTTTTTTGTCTCAAAATATTTGTTATTTAAAAAAATTAAGAAAGTATTAATTATTTTTTTTAACTTTATCCTTTTTCTTTAATGGATAGAGATCCAGTTAGCTGAGTAAGTAAAATTGAAAAAAGAAAAAAAATATTAATGAAATGAGAAAAAAAAAGTAATTTAATCATACTTAATTATATTTTTTTATAATTGAGATTATTTAATAAATTTCTTAATCCTTTTGTAGTTATTTTAAATAATAGATAAAAATA
This sequence comes from Castanospermum australe, assembly GCA_019955255.1. Classification (NCBI taxonomy): domain Eukaryota; kingdom Viridiplantae; phylum Streptophyta; class Magnoliopsida; order Fabales; family Fabaceae; genus Castanospermum; species Castanospermum australe. The sequence continues at coordinate 82,404 of NSJW01000669.1, forward strand.
GACGGAAGAAATAGTAACTTTATTAATTTATTTGCATAAATCTCAAACAACACTAAAAAATGGAGGAAATAACTTACTATTCAATATACCTTATTTAATAATATTTATTAGACTAAACTAAATTTTACATAAATTTAACCTTCGTATTAAATTTTGTTACCCTCAAAAACAATAGTGCAATGAGATAATATTGGTGTAACTTAATTATGTGTGTATCCAATGTTTCATTCCTGTAAGAAACATATCTCTTTGACTAGCACTTTGGCCATCAAAAGGTTGCAGCGAAGACTCTTATCTTCTCCGATCCAACATTTAGTGTTGCTAACAACCCACCATCTTGCGGTGCTTGTAAAGGAACCCATCGCATTCAAATGTTCAAAAGTCTCAGTTATCAATTTGTAGCCAATTACTTGTAATCCATCTATAATCTACAACGCAATCACTCTTATAATATCTTGTCATAGCATCCTCTCTAGTAATTAATGATACTGTCTATTAGATAGCATAGCAAATCACATAGGGGTCGTGGATATCAACCCAACCTGATGATGCTAACACATTATGCCTCCATGTAGATTAAGTTAATAAGAAATTAACACAATATTATTTTACATTAAATAATTATATAAAATTTTGTGCTAGACAACTTCTTACTTTTAGAATGATGATAAGCCAGATTTCTATTAACTTAATCTACATAATTTGTATAAAATAAAGAGTAAATAATTATTTTAGTTCTCCATAGATACATGAGACATCGATTTGATTCTAAAAAAAAAATTGACATCAAATCAGTTCTTAAATAATAAAAAATGACATTAATTTAATCTTTTAAAGAAAAGTGCATCAGTTGAGTCACTTAATCATAGAAAATAATGTCAATTTAGTCCATCAATTATAAAAAGTTATCTTAATTTGATTTCTCAATCAAAAGTGTCGTTAACGGTATTCTTATAATTCATAAATTAGGATTATTTCGATCTCATTAATCATAAATGAATGACTAAATTTATATTAACTTTTTTTAAAGAATCAAATTAATATCACATGTATCTTTGAGGATTAACATAGGTATTTACTTTAAAATAAATTTACACAAAAATCTCACTAGTTAGGGACATTAGGTGCCGTTGGATGTTGTCCCCACGTTATGATGTTCCCACGCAAGCTTCCAACTCAGCTAGCGCACGTGCATGCATTATGCGTACCTGTAGTATTCAACACTGAACACCACAGCACACACACACACCTAACTCTAAGTTTGAGGATTTATTCTTAGGGCTAGAAGCTCAAAGTTTGATGCTGAATTAAAAGCTGCATAAGAGCAAGGCCAACAAAATCGATCTCTAAGTTAATAACGGGGGAATATTCGTTGGGTGGTGAACGTGAGAGAAGAACGAGGGAAGAACATATCTTTTCTGTCACTTACACACCTTGGCTTGGCTCAACACTGGTTGCTTTGAATTCAATTCTAGGACTCAATGGTAGGTTCTGCTATTTTGGTTATATATCTTCTTGCTTCCTTAATTTGTCTCTTATTTGTGTTTTACTGTACTTCGTTATAACTAAATAATGCATGGTAATTGCTACAATAATATACATAATAGCATGCAAATTCTTTTTAAATGAATTTACTTGAATATTTTTAAAAAAAAATTAACCAAACTCTGTCTAAAATTATGCATAATTATGAATGCAAAGTTGCTTAACAAGCACGGTCCCATGTATGATGACTTCTAGTTTTAATGTAAGTTTTTTAATCCATCGCCCATATCTTGCCACCACTTTAAGTCCCGGTCCCCACTTCATGATCTTAGCCTTATTGTGTTTGGGATTAGGCTTATAAAGTAGTTTTCTTTATGCAACTATTTTATTTAGCACATGTATATTTCCTCATTTTCAGACACATAAATTTTTGGCGTTCAATTTATCTATGAATAGAAATCTTAATATTAGTTGTATGATCGGTGTAGAGGTAAAAAACTTATAGATAAGTTATATGTGAATAGTCATATAGAAAAAACTTATTGATAAATTTTTTTATCCCCATTTTTACTACAGAGAAACTATTTCATGCCAGTGCCTCGTATATTTCTCTACGTAAAATGATGTTACAGCGTTCCACACTTTATTTTAAAACACATATGATAACTTTTTTTATTACAAAATTTTAATTTAATTATTTTTCCAAGTTTTCCCCCTCATGCTCATTCCTAGATGCGTTCCTGTGAAGAAGCATATTAAAACCAAATGGGAAACTTATGTGCAGATTGTCAATTCTAATGAAAAACGAAGACCACATTTCTTTTTTATTAATTATGAAGGTGCATTGATTACGGTTGTGTACAGAAAGTTTCCACTACAAAATAATGTGTTCTACTATATTTTATATATATATATATATATATATATATATGCTTAGTGATGGCAACACAAATTTAGAAAAATAAACCATAGCCAACAAAAATAGACTTTTTTAACTAAAAAAAAAAATGAAATGCTACTATACATTTAATTTTTTTAGATTATCCAATGTTTGAGCAATGTATATGAGGTATATTTAAGAAATTATGCATGAACTCAATATTTAGGTTTACCACATATCTATTCTCCCTCTTCTTTAGTAGGATTATCTCACCTTCGAGTTTTTATCATCTCACTATATCCATTACATATCAATCGTTCTCGTTCTGCTTTAGTTAACTTGTTTCAGCTGCTTGATGATTGTTTGTGTTAGTGTACTGCGTGACTTTACAATGAAGCGTATCCGAATTTGTTCTACCAATTGGATCAACTAGATGCAATCTCTTTATAATGACAATTATCTTGAGCTCGAGGTCGACCCAATTAGTTTTGCCATCCTGTTTTCTATGAAATGCACAACAACCTGAGAATCTTTTTGTTTATGATGAGGCGAGAAATACCTTAGTATGCAACCATCATTAGACAAGTTCTCAAAGCTCAGAGTTCAGATATGTTTTTAGTTAGTATTCTTATCATTCATAGTAACTTGAATCATATCCCACCAAGAGAGAAACCCAGGGCAACCAAAAAATAATAATAACAATAACAATTTGTTGTTTCTTGAAGCTTATATATTTCAAAGAGGGGAAGTTATGATACTGTGCTTATGGAGCCTCTTGCAACAAGTAATTTGTTATTTGCCAAACTTGAAAGAAATACTAAATTTTGGTGGGATATAGGAAGAGAGCAAATAGAGTTCCGAGGCGGTTTTAATTTGGAGTTTGGTATATATTCCAGCTGAGAGTTTTGTCGGAAATTATGGACATATTGGTTGTAATTAAGGTCCCCAGTGGTGGGATAACTTCAAATCAAGGTATCAACGCATGGGATAAGGTTTTGAATTTTGTTGATTTAATTATTGCTTTCTTTTCTCTTTTGTCAAATTTGAGTTTTTGTTCACAAATATGATTTATCTTTATCAAATTTGATGATTAACTTCTCCAGATTTGGCCTTTAGTTTTTGTCGTCATTGAACCGCAAGGAGATATTATAAAAAAGGGCGTCGTTTTACATACAATCCAATGTGAGGAAACATAGGGCAAAGGTGGATTGTCGACAAGATCTTCAAGACAAAGCCTCGTTGAGTCGTTGAAAAATGAAAATCCTTGATTGATCCTTTCAGTATTTGGATCTTCGCATACGATTAAGTGGTCTTCAAAATTTTATATATCTGTCTTCCATTTTTGTATCTTTATTATTTTCATCGTAGTGCACTTATATTGAGATGTGTTCTTGGATTTTGTTTTCTCATTCTCCATCGTTATCGTTTTATTAGTTTAGGTCAGATGAATAAAACTAATTCTATCTTTTTGTGTAAAAAGAAAAACTTGAAGTCAATGTTGGATCATGAACAAAACCTGGAACCGGTCATAACACGAATTAATTTGTTAAAAAAACTCATTTCATTCATAACTATATCATCATTGATAATAAAGGAAATGATGATTCCATATAGAGAATTGTAAGAATCATTTATAATAATAAATAAATGGTATAATTAATTTTTTTAACATTTTATATGGTCATTATTACTAAATAAATAGCTACAAATATCTGTTCACTAATGATCATCATGCTATCATTATAAATAATGATAAGAATTGAAAGTTTAAAAAAATATTTTAAATAAAAACTAAAAGTAATCACAGTATCATCACGTGTCAAAAATATTAAGTTCAAAATTCAAATTTGTTTTTGGAAAATAGAATATATATGTTGGTGTTTTAGTCCTGGAAAATATGCTTGCCCTTCCATACGATCGAGTTCAATGAATGGAGATTCCCCATTTTTAACGATAAGGGACTATGATATGAATTTTGGTATTGGTTTTATTTGAAGTCTGGAAACAAAAACATTGACCATTAATTAACCACCAATGAATTTGGTGGGACCTGCACATCTAATAATTAATATTTTTGCAACTGATATGATGGTCACCTTTACCGAATCAAAAAAAACCCACAATCATCACAAAACATAGAACTGTTTCTTTTTCGATTCTTTTTTCAAAATTTTGTTAGATTAATCTAGTACACTTTTTTTTTGGTGATTAATCACGTGAATTTCACAAATATTGTCCCACAAGTAGAACTTCTTTCTGTCTTTATTTCCTTCTTAAAATCCAGTGCGTAATAGATTGAAGGGACGTATGACATTACATTCCAAAACATAGCAAGTACTTGTGGTCCTCTCTGTTCTGACTTTATGGGAGAAAAGTTACAACGAAGGTTACATAATATCAACTAAAAGCACATGATGTCCCCTGGAGTATGTGATATTGAGTAAAAGCTTTTTGTGAAATTCTAAATACTGTTTCATGAGTTTTTATTTATTTATTTATTTATTTACCACTACATCAATTCAGTGAGAGAAAAAATATTTAATTTTTACAATTTAAAATTAAGGAGACATACTTTTTACTCACTCTCTTTCTTTAACACACACTTATATATGTGCATAATTTGTTTAATCTATATAATTTGTGTTCACATAAGAATTTTTTTTATAAAATCTTAGATCAAAACATGACTTGAACTCAAAACATTAACACACAAACACGTCAATGACTAGACTAATCATATATTCTTTTCATAATACTTGCAGTTGTAAATTTTTGGGTCTATAGACATAATGGAATATTTCTCACAAGTTGATGATTGGGAGGTGGATATATGCTTCATGCCCAGCTGTTTGATCCTATCAAAAGATTTGACTAATATATATACACTATATGGTAGTTGAAATCCTTTAATAGAATATCATTTCTAGCTTGTCTCTATCCAACAATTAGCAGTGCAGCAAAGAAAGACTTGGCCTTTTGGTGCTCCCAATTGGCAAATGCAGCGGTCAATATTCCAAAGGCAAAGGCAAGGATTCAACAATGATCACTTTCTTCTCTGTGCATGTTCTTCTTTGTGCAATCTCTTAGCTAGACAGAAAAAGGATAGCTCATTGGGTGATTGAATAATGAAACAATCATGTTAGTGTAGAATGATTTGAGAAGCTAGTAGAGGGAGCTAGAGGGTGGAGAAAACTGGGAGCATGTATATAATAAATGGGGGTCTGTGTGTGTTTTTGACCGAGTGCATCGTCCACAGTGCTGTAGGTTGAATGGCAAACCGAGGCGTGTGGGCGTGAATGAATCTAATGTCTAGTGCTTGTGCCAGTGAGTTCGTGTTTGTGTCTGCGCGTTTTTAGAAGCAGGAGAGTGAAAGAGATTCTTTGGTACAGTAAATATAATATATAATATTTTTATATTATATCTTCAATCCTGTGTCACCGTAATTACGTGAAGTATTATTATTTTTTTCATACACTACAAATGATTTATGTTGTATACTTATCTTAAAATTTAACTATTATAATTAGATATATAGTAATTTTTGTATGATTGGTAAAACTTAATTTTTAATAAAAAATTATTTTTTTTAAATTTTTTTATTAAGATTTTAATTATAAATCATTTTGAGTACAAATATATACTTTAGGATTTGGCTCATTTAAAGTAAAGTTTTCACTTTACAGGATAAAGTGAGGATTTATAATAATAAAAAAAATTAATTATTGAGATTATGATAAAATATATATACATATATAACAAATTATAAAATTGTTAAAATTTATTTTTTTAATTTTTTTATTAATAATTAATACTTTTTATTTTATTTTTTAAAGTGATATCCTCACTTTAGAGGAATCAAATCCTACAATTTATATATTGATGTGATAATACAGTAACAATATAAAATATAAAAAATGTTATTTCTTTGTTAAAATTTTCCTATCTTTTTTGTACACTATTTTTTATAGAAGAAAAAAAAATTTCTTTTCATTTCACAAAACGAACATGTAAAAGGAGGTGTAAAAATTTTAATATAAGAATATTGATGTAAATAAACATGTTACGCTTAAATAGTAAAAAAGTTTAAATTAAGTAACTGAGGAGCCTTTATAATATGACGAGTTTAAACTTGTAAAAATGTAGTTTTAAGAGAGACATTCTCACGAGAACTCAAGTGAAAAAAAAAATTGTTGTAAAAATATTATGTTAGATAAAGTATATTTAAGAAATTTTCACGGGAGCGGTGGGTGTTGGTGGCGTTGCGGTGACAGAGACTAACAGCACGAGTGGCCTTTCCGTGCGCTTAGTGGCCCCATCCAATGGCGCCTTACTGCTTCTTGTCTCCCTATTTCTCATTTTTCTTATTGCATATTGCAGAGAGAGACTCTGATAACAGCACCCCGTTCTCCTCTTAGGACGCTCTTTTACTATTCTCACGGCTTATTTTTTAATTAAATTAACAGCATGTAACAAGAGACGAATTGAAGTGATATATGGCTCAGTCATATAATTAGAACAATTAATGTTATCTACACAAGTCTTAGGTATACCTTCACAACTATTCATACTTATTTAGGTGGCGTAATAGGAGGAAGTATTCATTAGGTTATGTTTGAATAAAAAGAAAAGCTATTACATTTTTCTTATATTTGAATGATTAATTGATGAAGAAAGGATGAGGAAAATGGTCACTAATATGAACTGTAATTGTTAATAGTTACTATTAATTAATTAGTTAATATTGAGATAGTTAACTAATTGTATAAATAGAACTTAAAAAGACCTTACTCGTGATTATGGAAGTTGAGCCATGCCAATCATGTTAATCCCAAATCTACTTAAAAAAAAAACATTATTTTTGTCATGTAAAATTTAGTCAAAGTTAAATGATTGTACAAATACTTCACAAAATTGCATGAATACCTAAGAAAGAACCCACAAGATTGTCACCCATTAGTTTTAAGTCAAGAAATTGAGTTAATTAAAAGGCCTAATGCAACCATATATTGAAGTTATGTAAATAAAATTCTTTTTATTAATAAATTTGGATGAAGAAGAGTTGAAAATCTCTCTCGTGATTGTGGTATTATTAAAATACAAAAGAAATATGTGGATGGGATCTAGTGAAGTTCAAAGGTACAAAGCTAGATATGATATTATTATAGCTATGACATCCAATTTGGGTATAGAAGTCTAGTCTAATGCTGTGTTAATACACAATAGTAAACTAGGTTAATACAGAGAATTCAAATCCAAGTTTATTATATCAATGTCTGTTATTCTACTAGATTTGGAAATCTGGAGTATTTATTTTTAATGGCACAAAACTTGCCTTGGAAAACAGTTAGTTCTACATTATTTGTTTCTTAATTTATTGATAAGATGTTGTGAATATCTGGAAACTATATTACAATTTCTGATTAAGTGAGCTTAATTCTTCTGCTGACTTGGTGAGCAATTATTTGTTACATAATTGTGAATATAAGTTTTATCCATTCATATAAGTATTTTCCTACGCTCGTATGAGTTTTTTTATTCTCTCCGTTTTTTACGCATCTTTTGGGTCTTCTGATTTCGAACCTGTAGTAAAAGTTAATTTAGCCCGCATACTGGGATTTTCAAATTAAAATCAAATCAATAAAATTTTTATTTTCAATAAGAACTTAGACATTGCTAAAAACTTTTTCTTAGAAAAGAGGATTCGAACATTTATTCAACCTTTTGGCGCGTGCAGGCTCTTCCCTAGTCCAAACTCAAATGGTTGAGGTCAATAACTTCTGGTAGAATTACGGTATGTAAATTTACACTTACGATTTTATACAAATTATCAAAATTCTTTATCACTAATTAACTCATAATAAGCTTGAGATAGAAAAGAAAGTATACAATTATTATGGTTTTATTCATATACAAACAAGTGTAATAATTAGAAATATCACACGTAAAAAGCAGACGCATAGTATAAATTAACATTTGGTATATTATATAACTAGTTGATTAAAGGAGTTGATTACGTTCAGTTGATGAAGTATCTTAATTAGCGAACAAATTAAGTAATTGAATCAAATTTTACCTTCACAGAGCGATCAAAAGTTATGATTAAAAGAACAATAACTGTAGTCCTCACTGATAACGAAACTCAACGAAAAATCTCACTGTTAAATCTAAAGAAGACTTAATGAGTTGTCCATCTATTAATAAAACCTAGTGAACGTACATTAGATACAACAAAAAGATAAAGGAAACACATGACTTTCAAAATTCGAAGGACAAAAAAATATATAAGCATGACCCTTGATGTCACCAACCTTCTCTTGATGAGTTTATCATTTTAGAGAGCTAGCTAGTTCAACTCCCTAAAAGAGAGAAGAATAATTAACAAGAGGATGAAGAAGAATAAATAAAAAAATTGTGGAGCTGGGGTTTGGTGATTGATTGATGGAGAATCTAATTTTATTAGGGTCATTCCCGGAACTGTCGGTCCGTCTTCTTCTCCTCTTCATGTTACTTTCGCCTTCTTGCTACATTATCAAACTCTCCCACTCACTCTTCTAAGAAGCAGACAAGTTGAAAAGAACCTTACTATTAGAAAATAATTGTGATAATACACCAAACCAACCCGTCTCTTTCTCAAGAAACAAACAAACAATGTATAAAACTAAATGGCAAGCGTAAAATAACAACACAACAAAAAGCATCGCTTTCGAATTTGCAGTCAACGATTCCTTCAGCAACTCATTTCCTAGGTTCAAAAATCCAAGTTTCTTTCATCACCATACACTATATACATTATATAACTCTCAACTTCCAGTGTCTCACTGTATGCATATCCACCCATCAATAGGTTAACTATGCCCCTTTTAAATATAACTTCTATTCCCTCTCAAACTTCAGCTTAATTTAACAGTCATATACCCACCACTTACCTCAGAAAGACAAATTAATCAAAGAATATAACTGCACTGTTCTTTTTCTCTTTCTGCACTAGGTTTTTGTTGTCATGTCACTTGGATTAGCTGCGTTAGAGGGGGTAATAATGGTGCTGTCATTAGTTAGTAACTTGATTTGGCCAGTGAACGCAGTTATGGAATTTGATTGAGACGGATAATTAGGTAAAGGCTGACGAATGAAATTACCTAGCATTTTTGGTGCTTTTGAATTGACTACGATATAAGTTTATTTTATTTTTATCTAAGTTGTATCACATAACACATAAATTATATTAATTGGTTTAGCAGAGCTGGAGGACCTTTAATATGTGTGGACCACTAAGTTCATATAATAATAATGAAAGAAAAAATAACTTGCCATCTTGCATTTATAGGTAAGATGTGATACGCATTTCATTTCATTTTTTTTTTCTAATATTGATTTAGGTGTATGTAAATTTATGTTAATAATATCCAGTTCACAAAGTTTATTCTCTTGTTCAGTGAGAGTTCCAGTATAATTAATTGTATGTTGAAGCAATCCCCAGCTTTGTCATAGGCTTTTACACCAATGAAACAGCTTTAATTTATAGATCAATAATTTCCAACTGCATGCAGTCACAAAATTTGCCATCTGCAGACATCTACAAGGCATATGTATAAAGTATAATTATGCAAAATCTGAACTGAACTCTATAACTTTCTTTCTTTCTGACTCTCTCCATTGCTGAACCTGTTATAGATGTATCTTTCTTCTACTGTAAGCATTAACTCTCTTTCTATTAGTACATCACAAAAGTTGCTTTAGCTTGATTCATTTACTCAAGCTAAAGCTGATTGAAACACCAGACTCCAGGGTTCACAAAGTCTGTCACAGACCAAGTTCAAACAACGTTTAGTTCACGCATATAGATTAAAAAAAAAAACTTATAAATATGTGTGTGTGTGTGCTTTAACTTTTGTGAATGATATATATGAAGTCCTCGAGAAAGACATAGTCATCACTTTTAGAGAGAAGAAGAAGTGAATGAATGTGTCCATAGAAAAAACCTGTTGCAGGATCATGGTACTAGTGCAAGAACAATATATATTATGATGCTTATCTTAATCAACTCTTAATTAAACAAATGGAACCCACTATCTAGTCTAATTAAAGAATTAGTGGTAAAGTTAATCCAAAGAGTATGGACCACTTCCAAAGAAGAAATTTTTTAACTATCAATTCCATGTGAAGGGCACCTATTGCATCGAACCTAGCACGATGGTGCATGTTCCCACTCTTCCACAAGCCGCTTTTCACTCAAAGTGGGTTGAGATTGTTGCACACACATCTCTTGTCCTCCATGGAAAGCAAATCCAAAGCTTTCAAACTTAATGCTAATTAATTCAAATCCCATTGAGCACCCAATTATTTTAAGGGCTAAACAGCCGACCAAACTGAGGCTTCCATGTGACAGATTATGATAGATTTGGAACCTTTCTTGTCATCTATGCACCCGCTAGCTAGTCTCTTTTAAATTGAAGCTTTACAAACGATTGGGTGGCATAATGTCAACGATTTTGCTTCAATTTGATTGGTGGCTGCGTGGTCCTTGGTGCCAATCTTAATTAAATTGTTCCTATAATGTACTTTGAATTTGAATACATTGAATTCTTCTGGCTTAATTATTCTAGGGTCATATTTATTGTTGTGTCAAAATTATTAATGACCAGTGCAGATTGAAACCTCGCCCTCTTTTAAGCTCCAAATCAAGGTGATCTTGCAGAATTTTAGGGTGAATTCTGGTGACATGTTAAAAAAGAAAGACATTTTCAAGTAATAAGACAAAAGGGGAAAAATGGATCTTCTAGGTTTAAGTCTTATTCTAAGGGGTTCGGATGAAATTTATAAAAGGGAAATTAAGATAGCTTATCCTATTGTGTAACCCATAATTCATAGGAAAAAAACATGAAGGAAAAAAAAAAAGAACTCATGTACTAGGTTTCTTGTACTTGTACCCTAGTTTAGAAAAAGGGAGTGGTGTAAAAACATTATTCATTTGGAAATGAATTTTATATTTAGATATGTAGAATTATTTATATATATCAAGTTAATATATATAGGTTGATACACCTAGGAAAAAGAAGGAAATAGCAATCGTTAAAGAATTTGGTTCCAACATATTTGGAAGTGCATGATATTATAGTTTAGAAACTTCTATGTCAAATTTTAAAAGTTTGCTAGTAATTAATTTGTACTTTGCTGGGGCTTAGGGAACTTACAATAATAAACTGTGTTATATATAATAAAAGAACACTGCTATGACACATTGGTGTTTGATATCTATGAGAAAAGGAATTGTCTTTAAAGAAATTACACTTGAAATTAAGAATGATAACTTAGAAACACGACTTATGAGGGTTCTTTAGTTCATTCTTGTTTATGTTATCAATAAAAAGTGTTTTTCTTTTTTTATTAATAATTTGTTTTTGCCTTATAAAACTCCTTTATGAAAGGAATGATTGTTGGTAGAACCTAAACAACTCAATAGATTAATGTCTAAGGTACTACTTAAAGTGTCACAATATCGCGTATCTGCTTTAGGTAATTACTTAAAAAAAAAAAGATGTACATTAAGCCACTTGAGAGTTGAGATATAAAAAACCATCGTTGATAGAGTATGTTTAATTTGTTCACATATTCTTTAATAACAATGATAGATTGTGAGGAAGATATCAGTCCCCTTATATATATATTTCTCGTCCTTCGCTGTCCTATCAAAGCAACTTAAATAAGTGAATTTATAAATTTTTTAATTAGCTATTATAATTTTATTTTTGTTACAACAATTTTATATGAAGTAAAGTTCATGTTAGGATTGAGATGTATCTGAATGTAACTAATATAGTACTATTTGGATTTATTTATAGAAGAAACTGCAGTTAATCATACAAAGATTATTTCTTGTGCACGAACAATTTAACAAGCTCAGGAATTCCAAACAGTAATCTGTGTGCATATATATACGATGTGCATCACAAGGTTTATTTAAGTTTACGGGTAGCGACAGTGCAACATATTGCTACTATCTTTCAGATGTTCAAACACTAGTTCCAACACAACCAACTTTTAAAAGATAATATATTTTTAAAAATAATTATAAAAAATTTTAAGAATATGTTGGGATGAATTAGTTTAATTTATTAAAAAATAATTTGGCAAAAAAGATAAAATTCCAAGTACTCATGTTAAAACTGTTTTAAATACTTTGAATTCTAATCATTACCATAGCCCTTTTTTTTTTTAATGGCCCTTCTATTTGTCTCTACTAGGTCCAACATCCATGATCCATTCACGCAAATTATGGGTCAAATGTGGTTTCAAAATGAGCCCCGTGGTAGTTGTAGGCCTAATAGAAGTAACCCACCTGAAAGGAAATATATAACAAGAAAAGGTTGTAGACCACCAAAACAACAAAAGAAAACCCAAAGGTAAGGTTGGCCCATATGTGAGTATGAAGCTTTGAGATTGAGTTCATCAATGTTGACAAAAAAAGAAAAAGATTGAGTTCATCAGTTCTTTTTTTTGTTTTTTTGCAGTGGATGTGTTTTGTAGACGTATAATAGGGGGATAAATTTTAAGAATTTTCATTTCTAAATTTGTTGGATATACAGTCAACACAAAATGCTAAATCTTGCTCAATTTATGACGCTTAAATTTCTTTAAAAAATTTACAAGGTTAAGTGTTTATAAATTTCAAATATTTATAAACATTAATTAAAAAAATCAACAGTTTAAGATTTGATAAAATACAAGTATATAAATAATAAATTATGAATTTCTTAGAATTCTTTCTCTTAATTTTTTTATCAATAATTACCCATTTATACTTTATTTTTAAAATACACTCTTCATTTTAAAGGATTCAAATCTTTTAAGTTTTTACCTCTATGATTGAGGGATACCAAACAATCCTAGTTAAAAATTAATTTTTAAGAGTAAAGAAAGTACAAAATTAGAGAATATTACACATCGGTATACTAAAACAATAATTACATTTAATGTGTCAATGTGTCATGGATGTAAACTTAAGTATAATTTTTTAAACTATTAGTATTAACAATCTATTATATTCCACATTTAAATATTCACAATCTATTATAATATTATATTCACAATACTTTAAATATTGATTCTTTTAAAATAATATTTCTCCATTTTCTCTTAAATTTTGCTTTAGATTCCACATTAAAAAAACCTTGGAGATTATTCTACTATCCTTTTGTGGCCCAGAGAGGCTTGCCAGGCTAATATGTCAACTGCGTAGAAGTTCTCCTTTAAAAAAAGAAATGAAAACTAAACACTTATAGGTATGACAAAAAAAAAACACTTATAGCTGTTTTTGCAATGGGATGCTGCTAGAAAAGGATATCAAAGAGGAAACCCCTATCCCTTTTGAGTTTTGTCAGACCTTGAAGTGTTGTAATCAATTTGGACTAGACGAAGAATTTGAGTATTTAGTAATTTAATATAAAGACTAATTTATATTTTCATGGGGAGCAAAAGGATATAGATATTTCACATTATGCAATTTTCCTATGGAGTTAGATATATTTCCTCAAAGAAATAAATGAACAATCTTGTACTTGTTGACCATGTAATGTTAAAAAGTTTAGAAGAGGGTTGGCACTTTGGCAGGGACATTTCTCAATCATATCCTCTTTGAGCCTTGTCATTAAAAAAGATACTTTAAATTAACTGTTAAAGTCACCTAGGCTTTACCCAACCCTACAACCTTATCTGGATTTTATAATTGAAATAGTCGTCATTATTTGAATCTCCACCCCATGTATAGAAGTTTTCAAAATTTTCGATCTTCAAATTCTTTGTTATTTTAAACGACAAAATCGAGGATAAAGTGATAGAGTGGGTCTTTGCCTCCCCGAATAGCCGTTGTCTGAAACAAATGCCTTCAATAATTTAATATTTATCTATTTGTCGTACTAGAAAACATCCTGATTAGTGTTTGATCTAATGCCTAACAAGATAAGAATAAAATATAGAGATAGAATTCGTATGATATGTTTATGCTTATGTAAGGTACATAATGATCTGTATGATGGGTTTCGTTATGGATAAGGTTGCCTTTTACCCTTAATCCGATCCAAATTAACTAAATGGAGTTGATTAAGTGAATGTTCGGTTTGGTTTTTTAAAGTCTCTAAATCATACTTCAGACAAAAACTTGTCTTTTAGAGTATTTACTCAAATCATGATTTTGGGGTTCAAAAATCAAACCAAATACACTTTAAGTATTTATGATCTTGATTGTTTAAGTTTGAAGTTAGGACTAGCATTTAAGAGATTTAATCTTAGTTGATGTACTTATAAATATTTTTATTGTAAAAAAAAAGACTCAGATAAAATGATTGATTATTGGATCATTTTGAAAAAATATTTACTTTACTACTCTAAGTTCAAAATTGCATGAATAATTATTTGTATAATTTTTTTTTTAAAAAAAGAAATTATTGATACAGGAATGAACAATTTTGAACAAATAATAGAAAGATGCATTTAAGAAAGAGAAGAAAAGACAGCCCATGACAAAAATTCATGCCTCGTTTCTTTGCCATCTAGTTATTGAGGGCTCCACTACACTCCCATGTCTCCTTGGCATATTATGAAAGATGGTACCCAATATCTGTGCTCTATCAACTATCATGGCAGGAGGACACCCTAGCAAATTGACAATCACTTTATGAAAGGAATGGACAAAAAGATTAGCAGTGCAACTCACTGTTAATTTTTGTTAGATGAAATCATCAGAGCAGAGAGACACTAAGAGGCATTAAAATCATTTGATTGCATCCATCTGATCAGAGAGAATCCCAACAAGAGTGTACAGAGATAAGATATCAGAGAACCTTGTTGGGTTCCTCCGCACTCGTTGTCACTCTTGTCATTTCCCTGCTCAAAGGGTATCTACCTGACCACAAAATTTTTGTTTTGAAAGCTATCTTCATCTCCTAAACAGAATATACAATAATTCTCCTCCTCTGAAGCATTCAATCAGCCTAAATGCAGCAAATTGTGTTGTTGAATCTCTTCTCTCTTCCAATTTGAGATCTCTATGGAGTATGGACAAGAGGGAACAGAAAAAGGAGGACTAGAATACTGAAAACACAACACTAACCCATTTTAATTTTGCAATCAAGCTTTAGTTGACAAGTCCCGTTTTCATCATGGATCGAAATTCTTCAAAATCAACGAACCCATCTCCATTCTTATCAACCCCTTTAATCATTCGCTTGCACTCTCTGAGACTGCAATTATCACATCCTAGATTGAGCAGAACCCTCTGCAGTTCCTTAGCTGAGATCAGGCCATTCTTGTCAGTGTCAAAGATGAGAAAAGTATCCCTGAGATTGTCATCTTGCTCATTGCCACTGCCAATCTTGCTCATGACAACCATGAATTCGTCCATGTCTACAAACCCATCTCCGTTGAAGTCTAACACTCTCACCATACTTTCAGCTTCTTCAGCAGCTCTGCACTTCTTGTGTCCCAGGCACGAAAGCACATCACTGAGCTCAGTGGTTGATATCTTTCCGTCCCCGTTAGTGTCAATCAGCTTGAAAACTTGTTTAAACTGGTGGGACACACCCATGTCGACGAAAGAAGAGATTGACATGTCAGATTTGGAAGAGAATCTGTTGTTGGGTCGTCTTCTCCTGCAGCAGCCACTGATTATGTCCATGCTTCTTGGCTGATTGAGGAGGAATTTGGTCCTCCGACGAAGAAAGGTGAACCAATTCGTGAAAGGTTGCATCATAACTGAGGGAGACTGGGGAATTGGACTGGTAAAGTTGGCTGGCTATACAAATGGCAATATTACAGAAAATGAAAAGGATATTGTGTGCGTAGCTATATTTGTACGAGGCTATGAGCTGTGTAGCTTTATGAGACCTTTTTGTCACCTTGTAATAATTATCCAAGCCTTCTTTTACATGAGGCTGAACCCTTTTCTCTGAGACAAAACCTGGGATCTTTTTAATCTCTAGTCTCTCTCTTTTGATCCTTCCATCAGTAGATCTTGAAATTCCGTTCATCAGATGACATATAAGACTAGCAGATATGGATTGAGTTTAGACTGATTCCTTTTGAGGTTGATTAGGTCTTGTTTGGTGGGTGGTAGGAAAGTCACACAAATGACAAATCACACAAAGTGCAGGCAAATTTCACTTTCGCAGGCTTACAGTTATTTTGTTTTCTACTTGTTGTGGTCTCCGCAGGACTGCAACTGGATAAATGACCAAGCTGATTGGTGGATGCATTTGGATTTTGTGAACAAGTAGATGGCCATCTTACCGGTGAACTTGTGTTACAATTTAATGTGTAAAGGCCTATTATATTATATGATAATTGGGTTGGATGGCCAATGGGTGTTTTAACTGCATCAGTTTCCTAATTTCGTGAAGTTAAACTTTTCTTTGTAGGATTATTTTGCTCTTAAATCAATTAATAGCCACCCATCTGAATGAGAATCAGTCAATAATATAATCAGACCCGATCATGCTAGTTCCAGATGCAATGAAGCAAACTATCAAATTATAATTAAAATTAGTAAGCCAAAATACAGGATCCACATTTTTAAGGCCCCATACCATTTGTCCTCTACTGAATCATACGACACACAGTGGTTACTCCTTAGAATCAAAAGTAACAGCTTTTGTTTAGTCAACTAGTATTGTTGCTATGGGAAATTTAGTACATACTTGGGAATAATTTTTTTTTAATTTTTTTTTTAAAAATTTTTTAATAAAATTTTAATTATAAATTATTTTAACAATAACATAAATTAATCCAAATACACTTAATTAAAGTACAAAACATTATATTATAAAAACCAGATCTCTCCTCACACTTGAATCATAGTTTTTTTTAGGTCCTAGGACCCACCAGACCTAGTGGGAGGCCACACCCGGGAGGGGGGGTGGTATTATAAAAACCAGATCTGTCTTCTCACACTTGAATCATAATTTTGTTTTTGGTCCTAGGACCCACCAGACCTAGTGGGAGGCCACACCCCCGGGGGGGGGGGTGCTAAGGGGCCTCACTGGGGCCCAAGGTGAGGAGAATGAGATAGGGGATGCATTGAACCCTCCCCACCAAGCATCAAACGGCAGCAGCAGGAGGTACACCGCTGACCTACAAGCTATGTGCTTGAATCATAATATTTAGCTTACTAATCTTCAGTAAAATCAAAATTTTCTTTTGAATTAAAAACAAATCCTCGTAAAAGGCAATTTAGCAATAGGACCCATGCTTTGCATTACAACTAGCAAATTAATCGTCACCATATAGCAGGAAAATCCCGATACACTAATGTTTTTAGGAGATAATGCTGCAAAACTAATTCCTTTTTTAAAAATGAGTAACAGGTACGCATACAACATTAAACCTCCTGGTAATACAGATCAATTCTGATTGGAAAAGCTAGGCTTTCTAAATTACAGAACTTGGAAGGTATAGCTAACACAAAATCAGTACTAACTTTTCATACACTATCAAACTATATTACTGACAACTGACAAGTAATCCAAGGTAAAGGAGGGCGGAGTAAACATATGAACAAAAAGATTTAGAAAAAAAATATCCTACATCTCAAAATGCAGGATTAGTCTTACCCAAGTGATCCACGTGACTGTCGCAAAACGGGACCAACTGATGAACTAAGCATATCACTGAGAGCTACCTGGACCTCATTTGACCCATGTTCGCAACTTATCAAGCTTGAGAGTAGAGGGAAAAAGCGAGACAGGTTCTTCTCAAAAGAAATATCTCCCAAACTACAAATAGTCTGAAGAGCGGCCACAACAAGAGGCGAACGTGCAGCCAATTCTCTCCACTTACCAGAGCCTAAAGGAATTAACCAATGTGGTTGTCTACCATGAGAAGATTCAGATATTTGTCCAAAACCTGCGACTTCAATATAAAACTCCAAGACCTCCTGACAAAGCTGAACAAGATGAGTTTCAACCTCATCCTCTTCGTAACTAGGAGGTCTGTCCACTACAAGGTTCTGTAAAAATGTAAGGCATATTTGGTAGGACTCATTCTCAAGGCGTAACAGTGGAGGGTCTTGCATTTGGGTCATAGAACCAAACTCTTGCAGCTTTGAACGTAAAATAGTATTGCGGTTAATCTTGTGAGCATGTAATGCTACATCATGTAAAGCATCAAACAGGACTAGCATGGATATTGCAGAAAGGTGAGAACGGTAAATGTTATAGATCTCCATCACCGCCTGCCAATTTCAGGAAGAGATTTAACATCATTTTTCAAAAACTACACACATTCATTTTTGCTGGCATGAATAACTTTGATTGTCAGTGAATATTAATATGTATTGAAATGAGGTATTGAATGGGAGACATACATTTCCTCCCCATTGATGCATATTCCCAAGACTACAGAATTTTATTAGTGCTATAATAATAAGAATCAAATCTTAATCAATAATTTTCACAACTAAAGCATCTTTATGAATTATGTAAAACATGCATGGCTTGTTCCTTTATATTTCTTTCAATAAGGCATTTTAACAATGTTTGGAGGAACACATTAAGAATCTACCTGAATCAATAAAAGCTGAACAGCAGCTCGGCATTTTGCATCAGATAAATATGCATAAAGATGACGAATCCTCAGGCTTTCCAAAGTATCAGGCGAGCCAGACTCGGCAAGATCTCTGTCATCATCACCAGTTGAAGCATGTTCTTGATTTCTAGGCACAAATTCTCCATTTTCAAGGAAAGCAAAGTTAGGGAGTGTTGCATTTGCTGCTTCTTTTAGTGACAAAACCACTTCTAACCACTTGTTCATCAGGAAAACAGTTCCCCAGCATTACTCATCAAACGAACAAATGCAGCAATACCAATGCCAGCAAGGCTTTGATGAGGGCGCTTTATAAAGCTTACCAAGAGCATCAGCACCTTTCTTAAAAGCGGATTGACAGTGTCATAAAAGTTGACAAAAAGATCTACCACCAATTGGAGGGCCAATGTGCACGTCTCATAAAGCCAAGCATCTTGATCAAGCTCACCATCAGTCTCTACTTCATTGACCTGTGAGCTACTCCCTGAAGGATCAATAGCATGTCGAACATAATCAAATATTGGAAATAGGACCGACTCAAATACTCTTTCCCATAAAGGTAGTGAAAAGAGATGGCCATGGTTGCGTAAGGTTTCAAACAGGACTTGCAAGGCACTCTTCCTTATCTCAGGCCTTGGGTCAAAGCTAAGCTCAGACAAACCTGCACAAAATAGACAATGAATAAGTACATCTGTAACAAGCTAAGCTTCTTACAAGATGAAACAAGATGGTAGCATGAAGTACTAATCATTTGACCAAGCTAAAAAACATAAGCTAACTACTTTTTCCCTAATTCATATTTAGACAAACTTAATACAATTTCCTCACCAGCTAATAAAGGAAACCAGAAATAGAGATGGTCATCCTTGTCAGTCACCTCTCCATTATCTTGCTTGCCTTCTTTTGCTGTTCGAGGTGAAGGTGAGGAAATCTTTCCAGAAGTTTCCTTGTCCCTATTCATTGATGAAGAGCCAAGGTCCCCTTCTGCTAGTTTTGTTGCACAGAACCGAAGAAACGCAATGGCATTAAGGCTAATCTCTTTGTTGAATCTACTATTGGTGAATGCAATTAGACAATTCACACAGTCTGTAAAGGTGGTCGTTTCAGTCTCAGTGATGCATGGAAAGTAATCTCGAATAATCTTCTCAATAATTTCAAAAGCCAAGAGCACAATGTTTTTGTGGTCATCATAAGCTGCTGTTGTGAATACCTGAAATAAGTCCACAAGCGAAAAGTGAAAAGACATATCCTTCAGCAGATAAAATGAAAACCAAAAAAAAAATGTTGTGTGCTATTTGAAGCTCTCTAGGCAACAGAAATTAATCAGCTCTACCATGAACATGCTCTTCCATCCTGATTTGACATTGTTGACACGAGATAAAACCATCTGAGAGACACATCTGATAATTAGTTCTCTAATTTCAACAGCATTACTCTTTCGCATAACAATGACGAAAGGCTTCATAAATTCATTTTGAAAATTATAGTTAGCCAACTCTTCCCGCTCCAGAAATTTCATTGACAACTGCCGCAAAGAATCCATAGCAAAAATTGCAATTGAAAGGTTTCCTGAACAGCCAATGGTTACAAAGAAGTCGGAGAGAACATGCCAGATGCTTGACCACACAAGCCTGATGCGGTTCATATTATAGTGCCTGTCACAATAATCACGTCAAACAATATAATTTAGAAAGCAGTGTATAAATATCAATCAAACATCAAACATAAATCATATGCTCAATGCACCTTCCCACTCTTTGGGGGTACTTGTAATGTTTCCCTCATCAATAAAATTAAAAACTTTGTTAATTGTTTCACCATCGGGTTAAAAGTAACAAGTAAACTCTTCACATTCAACTCCATATGATATTTACTAGAATTGGACATGAAAAATAATTCAATTGACAAAGGATTTTGCATGAGATTTGGGCATTTAAAAAGGGTAATCTGCCAAATAAGAGAAAACCAGGGTGGCAAAGTGCTTAGTTTATAAAGAACAAAGAATATTGCAACAGCCTGAAAGATCAGGGTGCCAAAGTGCCATTAACTTTTAACATTTTTTTGACAATAACCCCCCCAACCCATAAACCCCAAGAGCCACAAGAAAAAAAAAAGGTTCAGAGGGAGGGCAAGGAGGTAGCATGCATTAAGTAGTAGGTAAATAATACATACGCAATCTCAACTATCTTTGTAAGGCTGAAAACCCGTGGATCAGATGGAGATCTCAGTTCCTCCATGGAGACCTTGCATAGAGCCTTAACAAAATCTATTATGGCCTCGCTGTTCAACTTCTGACTCCGAGTGAATATGCGATTCATTTCTGAGCTTCCGACTTGTTCTAACATGTTCAAATTAGAAACTAGATTGTTCACCTGTTCCAATGTGACTGCTCCAGAAGCATTACTGCCAATTCCAGCACTATCATATGAACCCCACATCACTGTGGCAGCTGCATACTGCATCCTCCCAGGTCCCTTCTTCTGCAAAACAGGAAGAATGGTTGATTTTGCTTGCTTTGCTTTTTCTGAATCATTCTGAGGAAAGGCAAAGAATGTGGCATCTGGTGGAGCCCCCTCCCCAAGAAGATGTAGGTGCTCAAACCGAGAAACACAGGTCAAGATATGCTCCCAAGCTTCTTGCAAGTAATTTCCATCCTCATCAGCAATAGTAACTATTGCCTATCAACAAAACAGATGGCAAATCCAAAGTCATATCCACAACAACTTAAAATTGGGTTTAAGTACCAAGAATACATTACTATGAACTTAAAAGATCCAACGTATAACTATTGTAACTTGTCTTCAGAATTGTTCCCAGAATTATTTTCAGCAAATGCAGCAAAACTTCCACAAACACTCCATTAATTGATAATTATCACAATTGGAGCAGAAACTATTTGTGATCTCACTCCCCCAGAAGGGAAGGCCAAGCTATTTCTCGTTTTGTTTTATTGATATGTAAGTAAAAAGATGAAAGCACTTGCAGAGAGTGTAGCTTTAGATAGGACTGAATCACCAAAGAGAATCCATTTTGCAACTAAAACTTCTTCTACTTATTGTCATTGTTGAACTGTGAAAAAAATGGTTCATAAAAACTTGCTTTGAAAGCACCAGCTTTGTGCAAACTGTACAGCAACGTGAAAATAAAAAACTTCTTCACAAACAAGTACTAACCAACCAGAGTACATTAAAGGAACCTTTCTTACAGTTAGAAGGTAACATAACCTACAATGAGAATTGCCAATTGATAATGACTTCAGCTTATTACATTGCTCATAAGCCAGCTAGAAGAGAAGGTAAATTTTACCAACCTTGATTGCATCTATATTTTTCTGCTTAATATCAGCAGGAGAATGCAGAGAGGTGAACTTTGCTAATGAAGTCACAAAAGCATCTCTATGAGTCTTCATGGACATTACGGAAGTAACATGAATAGCATAGCGGAAGCCATCAAGACACAGTGTTATTACGATTTCATCATCACTTTGATCAAGAGGAACACTGAAGGCAGCTAACATTGGTGCCCAACACACCTCAATCATGAATCTAAGGATTACAACATCTGTTGCTGCATAATAGACTGACCTACAATTGCAAGCAAATACATATCAAGAAAAAAAATTCTAGGAACTATTTTTTTTCCCAAAAATTATGAAATAAATAAATAAATAAATAAATTTCCATCAAAAGACGAATTAATCAACTTCAAAATACCAAACAAGTGATATCATTAGCATTGGAATTTAGAAGTTTAAAAAAAAGAGAGTAAGAAATACACTAACACTACTGGGAACATTTCAGATTGATACAGCACACTTCAAACAGTCATGGACCATGTAAAGGAACGGATAAATACTAATAAAAGTGGTAGGAGCCATAAACAGCCTGAAGTTGAATGAACAGTGGCAATAGAAGATTCTTCATGCCAAAAACAGAGACAGGTTAAATGGTGCACAGGACCTGAGAAAAGAATTTAGAAAGTAAATAATCTCTTCTAGAGAATGGGAAAATATGGGAGAACATACTCAGTTTTGCGAGCTTTTTCTTTGAATTGTTCTTGCATATGACGGATAAGATCATCGCTGGTCTCCATATGACTGTCTTCCACATGCCTACGGATCACAATATTCAATATACTATCCAAGCCTAAAAGTCTGTTACGGTTCACAGCCTGTCTTTGTTGGGGATCCAGATAATTCTCTTTCATTTTGATCTCATTTTTAGATATTCTCTCGTATAAGGACCTCAAGTATTCCTCTGGTATATCTTTTCCATCATCTATGCCACGATTGTTTTTTAAAAATTCGTCAACAGACATCTGCATAACTCAACAACCAAAAAGAAAATAAGTCATCATGTCTATCATAACCATCTGTACATCAATTTAGAGAATTATCTGAGCACACCTTGTTCTTCAAATTAGGATTGTGGGCATCAGTATTGAGCAATATCACAGAATAAGCAAGGACATATGCTGTGTCGGCACTAGAAAAGACCTTTGGGTTACATTTCCAATAACGTTCAGCAAACTTTTCCATGATTCGATCAATTTTCTGTGCCTCACCAGGCAGTCTAAAGCTTTGAAGAAAGACCCTGATTGCCTCGTCAAATTCCATTCCTTGAAAGTCAAAGGAATCCACATAGGCATGCATTACCTTCAAGGGAAATTCTTCCCTTTCTCCCAGATAATCACCAAGCAAAGTCTTGTTCAACCCAGATGCATCTTTAAGAAATGCAGCAATATCCTCTGGTGAATTACGCACTTTGTTGGCATTGATGAGGAATTCAATTCCTTTCTTAGGCTTCATATTAAAAAGTGATATACCTTCCTGCCATAAACTTGTGTTAACTTCATAAATGATGAAAAGCTAAAGCAAGAACAGAGGTATACTTGCTTCTCAAAACCTTATGCATTTTGCTTACCTGCAGTTCCAGTTTATAAGCCCGGCGTTGCTCAATAGTTGAAACATCAGAAGCCTCATTGGAGATTTCAGACTGAGTGTCTGATCCTTCAACTGGCTCTTCTCCATTCCCATTTGCCATGGTAAAACCTCCAGCCTCATGGCTGTTATCAGCTGCTTCACCTTTCTTGGCTGAATGAGGATCTGGAATGCGCAATTGTTTGTTCATCCAGTCTCCCATTGATTTTAAAACAGCAACCATACATTTCATGGACTCAAGTTTTAGTGTTGCCTCTTGAGGTGGCAAAAGTGTGGTTGTTACACCAGGAGGGACGCCTTGAGCAGTTTTAAGAAGCCCATTGACCATCCTAGCAGGAAAATTACAAGTACATATAAAATGTATAGAGCATGTTAAGTGACAATCAAGACAACTACACCCCCACCAACATGGATAGTGTATGAAAACAATCCAAGGATATGAAATGCTACTAAACTGGAGATCCGCATTCTAAATATTAAATTGCACATTTTATTCATTAAGTAGATCAAATAAAATAAAACATAGCACACCTCTCAAATATGTTTGATGAATTGACATCACAGTCGTAGTTGATAAATATGTCCACCAATATCTGTGAATCAATACAAAGCTTCTCTAGAAAACGAAGTACTATCATCTTTTGCTGAAAATTAGGTTGAGCAACATTTTCTAGGACCCTGAGAACAATCATAGGGAAAAAAACTCCAATTTCTGCCTTTAATCCAGCTCTAAATCTTGATACCAGACTGATGAAGATGGAACATGATAGCTGAAAAACGATCAAAAGAGTTGAAGCACTGTTCTTCAACAATGATAAACATAAGTACTGCTTGATGGCACCTGAAAACCTGCTTCATCATAATCATCAGTAGTATTCTTTATCATCCAAGAAAGTTATAGATAAAATAGAAGAAACAAATATTGTCAAGTAGTGTGTAAAAAATATAAAAGACAATGTCACTTTTCATTAATGAAAACTTAAAACAAGGAAAATTCAAACCAAAAAAAAAGGGATAAAAAATCACAATGCAGTAGTAGTCTATCCATGCTCAAAAAATATAATAGCAGAAGATGAATCGTATGCAATTCATCGACAGCATGTTTACATGATTTAATCAGTTACTTTACTAAATCCTGATATATCAGTTATGTGAAAATAACTGGTATTTGAAGTTGTATCAGTTACATTAGACACAACTAATAAAGTTAACTGAATTTGAAAAAAGAGAATTTTTCCATTTATGCATTCATTCATCCAATTGCTCATTTATTTTTATTGGTAGCTTGAAATAGGAATACCTTGCTACTGCACATGACTTGCATGGCTATGGTAATGCCTCAAAACAATGCTTAAGAAGCTGGAGGTTCAAAAACCAAGACATACATAGCATCAATCATTGCAGAGGGAAAGAAAATCATGATATACCTACAACAACCAAAATTTCCATGAGTTTGGATAATTTGGTTTATAACTCCAATACATCTACTGCATATATGATGCTTATGCCATAGTTATTGATAGTTGCACAGGGAAACCAAACCCCTGTTGCATTGCAAGTTTCATGTTGCTCTTGTATTGCACATGCAACATGTGTCATTGTACATTGCTTTGTGCACACAAGACGGGCAACATTCAGAATGGCAGAGAATTTTGAAAAGTTTTAGCAATGATGCTCTGTTTTTCACTTTTTCCTTTATGCAGCAGCAGCCTTGTATTGAGTTTGTTTTAAATTTTAAGTGGCAGAACAAATAAAACACAGTTAAAATCTTACATCATCTTATGATGCTTCCACTTTAGCTTCTGAAAAGTACTAACGGATTTAGGAGTGATTGTTGGAGTCAATATGAGTTATGTTTTAAGTATGACCTTGTTGCAACAGAGTGCCATGCGCCACAAATGGCCATGATTTATCTACATGTGGTTAGATTATCTACATCTTGTGGCATACCTCTCTTAAAGACACTACTAGCATCTAGATATATTCTCATCCTCCTTGTCTGCCCAGACTGTCCTCCACAGTTTCATCTTCATAGTAACAATCCAGATTATATAATGTACACGCAAGAAAGTGATATTGAGTCATAGACTTTTAGAATTCCAGACAATGTAGTCACGTTTAGCACCTTCAGTACTATGTTTAATGCAGAACTACACCTTCTTGTTGTCTATCAACAAAATTAAACCAAGACATATCTTCTCCCTGACTGATCAAAATGCTAACGTTTAAACTAAGTCCTAAAAAGAAAGTCCAGTAAATGAGAAAAAAAAAATGACAAAAATGGCATATTAACACAATGTAAAGATACCTTTCACTAGTCCTGAAGACAGCTCCAGCGTTCTCCAGCAAAATCTTCAATAGCTCTAAAGCCACAATCTTCCCCTTCACCAACTGCGGATCAGCAGATGCCTCCTTAGGGGGCGTCTTCATAGACAATTTACAAAGTGCCCTAAACACTAAAAAAGCATCCCTCCGTAACTTGTTTCCGATCTGAACTTCCAAATCATCATCCCTCTCCATCTCCCCATCCACCAGCTCCCCTTTCCTTCCCTCCAACGCCGTCTTATACATACTGATTTCCCAATATTTGGCATCCAACATGTCTTTGTCAGTGGAATCCAACAAATCCGTAGGGTTCGTGGTCTCCACTGTGGTGGTCTCAAATGCACCATCATGCCCACCTAACAAAACCTTACTAGGCGTCACTGGGTTCAACACCCCATCAATGTCCTGCGTAAGTTTTGTGATAAACCCTTGCACAAACTGTGCCATTGAGCTATCTACATCAGATTTTTCAGCAGGTTCCATCAATTCAGCAAATACAATTGGTTGAATGGGCACTGTGGAAGAGTCCGCCTCCATTCTCCGAAACACTATCAGTAACATTTGAATCAATGACGCCTTCGCCGTTGTCTGATTCACCATATTTTTGCTTACAAGATATATATCGTAACATGTCCTCACAATTAGAAGCAAACAATCCCCATGAATTCTCAAAGATATCGACGTTACTGCAGATAACAGCGTCTTCAGCACCAACAATTCCATCGCATCGTCCCCCAAATCGTGGCATTTGCACACTGATTCAATCAAATTAGCCAGCAGCTTAGCCTCGGGGCAGCCGCCGCCAGGGTCCGCCTCGCCGCGAAGATAACCATGGGCGATCAATTTCTGGATTGCATCAACAGCGGGATCAGCAATCTTCAAGAAGCCAGAGCTGGCGGCATTGATCAAAGGGCTAAGAATCGATTCAGACTCCGCAAGCGAGTACTCAACGGGACCACCGTCATGGAGCGGACCCGGCACCGAGTTCTCGGGCTCGGTATCGGTGGGCGAACCGGGTAGTTGCTGCTGGTGGGACGAACTGAGCCTTTCGACGACGGATTTGCATTCATGAGCAAGCTTCGCGTGCTTTCGCCAGGAAGCGTTCTTGATGATTTTCTCGAGCGCGGGGACAACGACCTGACTTAGACGGGAATCGGCTTCCGAAGAAGCCATTCCCGAGTCGCAACGGTCTGTGACTCAGTGAAACTTCGAATCTGAAATCCGGAAGAAGGGAAACGCAAGCGCTTCCACTAGGATCGTCTTGCCATGAGAACCGAGGCTGAATTGGTGGAGCTGGCTAGCTGTTTCAACAATGGCGGCGAGTTGACTCGGTAATTCGCGAGCTTGGCCCTGGCTCCGATAGCACCTCGCAGGGAAAGAGTGAGAGAAGAGAAAAGGGAGTGAGCTTCAGGATCTGATCGCCAGCAAGATAGGATTTGAGATCGCGTTTGTGTTCGCTCGCTCTGCGAGAAGCACCAAGTTTGGATATGAATTGACGAAAAAGCCCTTTCGTTCATGGTGAATGGATGAGGTTACTCATTACTGCATGTAATAAAGTGGATAACATAGGGGTAATTATGGGTTTTGAAAATAATGCAGATCTCGGGTCGCCGGAGAAATGGAAAACTCGTCTTCTTCTAATTTTGTTCTTTTTTTTTCTTCTGATAATATTTTTTTATGTCTTATAATAATTAAATTTTTTATAAAAAATTAACGCCCTCTTAATTTTTTTTTATTTTATATAATTATTTTTACATGTTTATTAATTAATTATTTAAATAAAAATATTTTTTTACATGAATAATATGTATTTAAACTTTAAAAATAATTTTCAATAAAAAACTTCAAAGATAATTATTTTAATTGAAAATTCTTTTTAAATGAAAAAATTAATGTAAATTTTGTTATTTATTAAAAAAAAGTTAAAGCAATTTTAACTGGCAAGTATTAAAAAATTAAAATGTGAGTGACATGCAAATTTATATTTTTACTTTTTCACAATTGAAGTTTAAATAAGTTAATGAAAATATTTTTAGCTTAAAGACTAAAAAATAAGTTCTCGTCATAATATTATAGATTATAGATAATACAAATTATTATTAACTTTAAAAATTGATAATATTATATAATTCAATCATAATTAAAAATTTAGTTTTTTTCAGGTTAAACTTTAAAAAATGTCTTTTTAGGTAATATAACTTTCGATTTTCTTAATACCTACTAAAGAAAATTAATTAGGTTCCCCTTTTACACTGAAAGGAGTTATAAGTGAATGAATTCAATATTTTAAATTTGAGGTACGTTCCAAAAGGAGACTTATTTAAAACCAGTCCAAAAAAAGACTTATTTAAAAGAACTAATAGAAACGCTTTCTTCTTTTAAGACTTTTTTGAAGGAAAACAAATTTATTGATGACATTTTCTTTTGTAATACTTTCCTACCCACTACGTATTTTTTTGGTACATACCCACTACGTATAAAAGAACACAAGAAAAAAGAAAGTGCATGACAATGCTTTGATGCTTTTCTTTTTTGTTTAAAAAAAAAAAGGCGTGCGGATGTCTCATAATAATACTTCAAATGCAATTTTAATTAGTTGACAGGTGGGAGCACGAAAGGATCCTTCCAAATAAAAAGTGGATCTTGTTTACATTAGAATGGGCTAAAGTAAATGAATTAGAAGCTTGCTACAGAAGACTTTGATGAAAGCATGCATGTTAGAGTATTTGTGATGATTTACCAATCTATCATAAAACTTGAGTCTCACAATTTGGCACTTTTTTATCTTGTATTAAAAAAAAATTAAATACACTTAATGTAAGATAAATTTTTTACAATATATCATTAAATTTGTATCACGTTAGTTACATGAATTATTATTATTTCATATTTTAAAAAATAAAAATGATTATATAACTAATATAATATAAGAGTATTATCATATTTTTTATTTACTTAATAATCTTTTCTTATATTATCATTGAGGTAGACAAGTGTAAGATGCCCCTCTTTTGTTTTTGGTTTTGCCTCCTTCTTTTTTGACTCGAGCTTAGACTAACTGTTTTTAAATACGTATTTATATTAATTTATTTTATAATTAAAATAATTTATAATTAAAATTTTATTTAAAAAATTAAAAAAAAAAACAATTTTTTCGTTCACTTACTGTGGAAACTTTACGTGGATGCAGCTAGCTAGATGGAACACAGAATTTTGGGTCTACTTATTTTCATTATGTGGCCGCAATCGAAAGAATGTGGCAAGCATAATTATTAAACTTATACGTGCAATGGATTCGGGAAAGGCATCAAAGGCATGTTTTGTATACAGATCAAACGTACATTTAGTCGGTTTGTTTGACATTTTGAAAATTCCAAACGTCCACTTTTAATGTGATAGCACACTTTTGAATGTAATTTTTATATCGACGATATTTTTTTACTTTTGTTCAAACAAACATTGCGAACGTTCTTTTACCAATTAAACAAACAGATAAAAAATACTGTGCTTGTTTGAGATTTTTTCAATACTAATGAGTGCTGAAAAGGGGAAAGTTTAGTGTTTTTTTTTAAAAAAAAAAAACGCGAGTTGAAATGTCTTGAAATTTGTGCGAGTTACTGTTTGCAGTAGAAAAAAAATAAAAACCCTAACACGCTGTAAAATTCTTGTTTGTGATGAAAAGCTGGTTAAAAAAGTGTATGGACGTTCGATGGTGTTAAGTAACATCTAAAATAAATAGGTTATAAGTTACTAATTTAATCCATGAGTCAATAATTAAATTAATATAAAGTTTTATAAAAATTCAAACACGCATAAAATATATTAATTTTAAATTGATAACATTCACACCACAAGTAATTCCTATAATAAATTTATTTTTGAACAATTTAATTTATGCAAAATTAATGAGTCAATCAGTCGCATAATTCAACCTAATTCCTATCAGGTCAATAATATAATTGATTTAATGATCAACTTGAATAGGCAGAAGGATCGTTTCACCAATACAAAACAAGTTCTTTTTTTAGTACGTTGGAAATTGACATTTGCTAATTAGTAGAGAGAACTTGAATAATTGCTCAAGTGACAATCCGAGATGACTCTAATTAATAACATTGATTCAAATGTACTAAAATGCTAATTAAAATTTTTTTTTCTTTGTTTCATGATTCATCTCCTAGTGAATGGAAGGAATTATTTGTCAATTTTTGAAAGTTAGAGTAAATTAATTAAAATACGAAAGTTAAAATAGGTTGATTACATTTTAGCAAAAAAAAAAAAGTTCCATTTTACTTTTGAAACCGTTTGAGGTTTTTGAATAGAACTTCTACAGTTCTACCTAAAGATAAAACCGTTGCCATGAGAAAAAGTCTGCAAAAGGAGCAATGTTGATGGTTTCTATTTTTCTAGCAAGAATATTTTTCATTCTTAATACAATATTGCTCAAATTTTAGGCTGTTGAGATACATCTGGTAAGACTAGATGATCCAGTTTTCGGAGGAAGAATCACTTTGATTTGATGCATAATGATCTATTTTACAAAAATGGCAACGACTTCTTTGACTGATTACGACAAAGTTGTTTAATCAGTAACGTTATTTTTACTCCACCGTATAGTTTTAACTTTTAACGCATCGCCTACATAAGCGTATGATGCGCCTTTGAGGTTCATTTATTACAAACCAGTTACCTAACTCAATAATAAATAAATAAATAGTAAAAACTAAATATATGAGCATTAAGAAATGGGAAAAATTCGTATAAATTCCTTTATCTTTTAAGTAATTTACTGTTTTCTTTAACTTTAAATGATTTATAAATAGTTATCATAAAAATATTTTTATTAGATCTCTAAACCCAATGATTTGTTATAATATATTCTTCCATCTAATATCAGTTAAGTTTCTATCTGTAATCTTTCTTGTATGACTAGCACGTGTTTTAAATTCAATTAATAATTTTAAAATTATTTTTTATCTCTTTATTTTTATTTTTAGACATTTTAAACATATCTTTAGTTTTATTGAAATGTCTAAAAATAAAAAATAATTTTAAAATTATTAATTTAGGATTAAAGATACATGTTAATTAGTAAAAGAGGTTACCGTTAAAAATTTAATTAAAATTAGATGAAAAAATTTATTATAACAAATCATTAAGTATAGTAACTTAATAAAAAAATTTCATAATTTATGGTGGCTATTTGCAAGTTGAGAGGTTTACACATATTTTTTCCTTAAGAAATTATTCATTCTGTCATTATATGACTCTGAGACTACTGACTCGTAATGAGTAAAATATATTCATCCTGCAATCTAAATATCCTGCCATCATAGTGAAACATGTGCCTTTTATTAGAGTGTTTTGCAACTAGGGATGGAGCAATGGACATACAAATGCAAATTTCATTCTCTTGGAAAAAGTTTCCTTCTTTTGGTTGTATATGAGTGAAACGAAATTGTGGCTTTTTACACATTTGTAGGTGGCGGAACATGATCTCGTAGAAGAGTTTTTAGAAGCCAACAGCTTCTTTCACTTTATGACTCGTCCTAGTCAATAATTGTAACGATTCCAGTTTTCTTTGTTCCTACTCACAATCGCTTAATGTAATATGCCCTTAAATTTATGTGCTAAAGTTTTGTAATAGGAGGGAGTAGCATGTGCGTACCGCGTACATTCTAAAAAATTTAAATTTTCTTAGAATTCATTTAAGCAAAAGATTATTAAAAATCTTAAATGGAAACTATATGTTTCAGGAAATGGGGTGTCCAGGCTAGCTTGGTATGCCAATAAGATTCAGTCTAACTTTTACCAAGTTCTTCAAAATATTTCTGGATAGATGGTACATATCTACATATACATACATAGATGCAAGTCACAAGAAATCGACACTTATCATAGCACATAGTTGGTGACTGAGTGATGAGTGTGATTGTATATGGTAGTCGTATTAATACGGGAAATTAAATTAACAAATTCAAATGGGACAGAAAAATAAAAAGTAAAAACTACATATGTATGTGGGGGTGATTAAAGTTCCCAAATATATCTTCACAAGGTGGCAAACCAAATGCTAGAATATATAATTGCTTTTGAGTAAAGTACATTATCTTAATGCAGCTTGTTTCCAGCTAGCGTTTGAATTTCTTAAACCACTCCGTTTTCTTTTTTTTTGGGCAGGGGGCTGGGGCTGGGTTGTTCCACAGCCGGAATCGAATCAGGTGGAGAGATTTCATGGCTCACAAAAATACCACTTGACCTCAGGCTAGATTTGAGCTACATGTAAAACTCCTCCTATATGGCTAGCCCAAGGATGGTCAAATTCTTGGTTTTGCTAGAAAGCATAGGCTATCAACACATCCAGCCCAACACTGTGAGACCCATTTATATAAGTAATGTACTCTAACCCCGGGTAACCACCTCAGTTTCTCTTTTCTCTATGTTTATTTTCAATCTTAACTTGTGGAATATTTATTTGTAAATGCCTTTTTTTTCCCAATTAATGATGCGCAATTTATATATGATTTGAGTACAATTTGAAATGTAAATGAATATCAACTCATATCTGAAAGAGAATAATTTAACTTTTAATTGTCATTTCGCATTGCTCAAATTGGTCAAAATATCACGAGCCACATATTAGTTTACAATGCAGGTCTACATTTTTAAGTTCACTAGTATTTAAAATAAGGA
This sequence comes from Castanospermum australe, assembly GCA_019955255.1. Taxonomy (NCBI): domain Eukaryota; kingdom Viridiplantae; phylum Streptophyta; class Magnoliopsida; order Fabales; family Fabaceae; genus Castanospermum; species Castanospermum australe. The sequence continues at coordinate 115,295 of NSJW01000669.1, forward strand.
ATATACGTTGTAAAAAAAATAAAGATATAAAGAACAATTATTATATATAATTACTTGCTCAATGAAACATGTTTGAAAATTTAAGATCCCTTTCCTAGTCTTCCATCAACTGAACAAGGCAAAGATTAGTTGATTAAGTCAAAGATTGATCATTTGGAATGCGAATGAGATGAGGATGCATTAGAGCATGCCACGTGAGCTGTAGGAGGAGATCCATGTCTTTGCAAGAGCTCACGTGCCAATGCTTGAAGATCGCCACCGCTGCCGGTGGCTGATGGGTCACCGCCCAAATATTGACGTGGGTCTATGGCCCGCTGCTGCATGGCCCATGAAGTTTGTGCCATGGGATCAAAGAGTGAAGACAAATCATAGCTGGCTGGCACGCCGGAGGCGGCAGCAGATGAGAGGTCGGCTATTGAGAGCCCGGGCGGTGCTATCGCTGCTTGTGGCGGAAAAGGTGGTGGTGGTTGGGGTAACTCTAATGTGGCAAGGTGGCCTTGTAGGTAGGAGAGTTCTGCTTGTAAGCTCACCACCTGTTGAACAAAGAACCTGGAAAAGTCATGAACAGGAAAAGTATGCATTGTTGATTAAATTTTATTACTTTCCAAAATATAATTTTTAATCCGCGACGGGATATCTCCACATCTTTTAAGCGTGAGATTAATTCCGTTCAAGTTCTGAAACTGTCCCTCCCAATTCAAAAAATATTATAAAACCATGAATCTTTAATCATTTATTTCGTATTTCTGTCCCTATCTTAGAACTAGAGAGGGAATTTACACGGGACTTTAAGTCATTGGTAAAATTATAAGTAAAGAGACATCAAACTTAATAAAAAGCGTGAGAACTCCTAGCTGGTACAAGACTGATCGAGGAATATTATCATGAAAGGTGGATATAATTAAGAAAAACTTAGGGCCAATTAAGGGATTCCATTTGCATATTCCTGTGGTGCAATTTTTTATAGGACCTTGAACAACGCAAAATGTTGAGTTTCATGAATAGTGTATGAACTTACTAAGAATTACAAGTATGAAAGCGTGACTTTAAAACCAACTTCTCGAGGTTATAAAACGAGTTTTGTAGAAACCAAGTCATTTTTGGGGGAAATAAACAAATTAATATGATTAGACTTGAAGGGAAAAAAAATGATCGTATGAAAGAATACTACTAATCTTCATTATATAATTCGAAAATGATTAATTTTGTTTAGTATAAATAGAATTTCCCACAGTGACCAATTATGAGGGCATAGGGATTAGCTAATTATGTAATTAAATAATTATTTTACTCTTTTTTAAGATAGAGGGGATGACTATTAGTTAAACAGTCACATGACAGTAATACTAGAACCATTATATATGCATACTTGTTCATAATAATACATTTTTTTTATATTTGTTTTTTCTTTTAGTCTTATGGAAACTTATGTTCATATTATTTTGAACGATTTAGCAAAGTGTATGCAACCATGAATAGCAGGAAGAGCCAAGTAACCATGCACACAATCAATATTTTTTGCCGTTGCTTCTAGTTTTTCATTATCTCTGCAAATGAAGCAATTTAGAAAACAAGCTAAATTTCTTGAGTAACGAATTGGGAAAAGAAAAAAAACAAACAAAAAGAAAAAAGAAAAGTCCACAATTTAAGGAAGATTGCTGGTTTTGATGGTGTCTTGATCTCTTTCGTACACACCTCACCACCATTTTTCAAAATAAAATAAAAGAACACAAAAAGGGATAGCTAGGGACAGAAATATGTGCTGCCCCTATCAAAAAATTGCCTAAACCCAAGAAACTAACCGACCATCTCCCCAAAACCAGCGAAAACCAAGACGTTAATGACCCAAGCCATAGACTGTACTACCCCATTTGTGTAACCGCCAACCACATCATTGTTTAATCAATAGTATTTAAGCGTTGTGGATTTCAGTAAGAAAAGCATAGAAACTGTCCCCTAAGTTCCATGGCTTTAATTTGCATGCCCTACCCTTGTTTTGTTTCCTCTTTCCCCAGACCTAACTTCTGTTCCTCTTTCAGAGGGCACAAAGCTCTACTAGCATCTATGTAAAGGGCTTTTGTTGAAGAATGGTGGGCACCTCTCTTTTACAAACAAAGAAACATATTTTATATAATGAATGGATTCCATTTCCTTGTATAGTTTAGTTTCTTTCATTAGAGGCTCTAGCTATAAATCAACTTGATCTCCGAGAAATCCAAAATAACCCCCCCACCCAAAAAAAAAAAAAAACTTCATACTTTCCTTTCCTTTGTACAATAGTGGGGTTGCAAAATGAGCATCAAAACCATCCAAATTTGATGTGATCATCAGAAGATAATCCCCTTTACACTACTTGGCTAAAAAACAAAACAAAACAATTTGGGGTTACATTAATCAGATGTGTGGTTTGCAGTTTCTGGCAAATTGATATATAAATTAAAAAGCAAAGAATCCCCTCTACGCCTACAATCTACGACCTTCTAAATCAAGAATTCCATATCAAGGTGCTCATTCTTGAGTCAAGGAAAGAAAAATTAAAGGAGTCTTATGAGCTGACCACTTTCTAAGATTCACCTAGCTTAGGTGCCATAGCTGGCAAGGCTTAGGGAGAAGATACTGATGAGACACAGCCATCCAAAGAAGCAAACAAATAATAAATATGCCAATAACATCATCGTCATCATCCTTATCGAAACTCACACATGATTAAGGTATTCTGTTCAAACTGCTAGTAATAATCAAATCAGTGATAAAACAATTTACCTGTTGCTGAAGGGCGAAGATGTGGGCAACGCAGCCGTACACGGGGTCTCTGAGCCGGGCCTGCGCCTCGTAACAAATGGTGACCACCGCGTCGAGCCGCTTGTGCACAGGGATGCTGAGGAGCAGCTTGGACACGTTGCTGGCCCCGAACACCTTGTGCACCGCCGCGAAATGCGTCGCGCCTTGCTCCGAGTCGAAGTAAGGCGCAAAGATACAACCCGGCACGCACTTCCTCCTCAAGAACTTGCACGCGCCACAAGGGCCCCCACCGCTACCGCCACCGCCTCCTGATCCACCTCCGCCGCTGTTGCTTCCACCGCCACCACCGCCACTTCCACTACTAGAAGAGTTTATACTCATCTTAATGGGTATAATATTGTTCTTTTTATATTTTTAATTATAAGATTAGAACTTTTTTCGGGAAGGTGTTGAAAGGCATGTGATTAGGCTCAAAAAAGAAGGGTTTGAGAGATTCATAGCATTTGAAGGAAGGAGGAGGGGGTGGAAGGAGAAGGAGGAGGAGGAGGAGAAGAAGAAGAGGAGGAGGAGGAGGAATGGTGGTGCTTTGTAGGAAATTTTAGGGTTTGGTGGGGTTAGTATTTTAATGATGGGGTTAAAAGGAGAGAAGAAGTCTTTAAAGCCACGCGAGGGAGCAAAGGCTTAACCCCCCCATTTAGTTGCTTGCGTGAAGCAAACATGCGATAAGCCCCTTGCTATTATCCTCAACTCCTTCTCTTTCCTTTCTCTTTTCCTCTTTTGTCTTCCTTCCTTCCTCTCGTGAATTTATTCAACAAAACTCATGCTCTCTCAGTCTCTCTCTTTCTCTTTCTCTCTCCAAAATATTATGCACGCACTCTTTCTAGCTGTATATTCATGTGGGCATGGGTAGGAAGCTTTTAATTTGGACCAGAGATGATGTAAATCTTGAAAGAGGTTTTTGTTGCAGACGCAAATGGAGTATATAAATATTGTTATTAGGGGATTGAAAGAGAGGAGATGAAAACGTGTCAAGGGGAGTGTCTATATTTGCTACTGCGTGTTTTAAGCTGCGTGGAGGGCAAAAGACGCCAACTCGCCTATCTCTCTCTTTCTTTCAATCACACAAGGTTCAAAATGACACAGCGTTTTGTCTTCCTTTTCTTTACAAGATGCCAAAATGCTTAGCATATGAGTTAATTATGCTAGAAAATGACGTGAATGCCTGCAGGTTCTCTTAAATTGGGTATTTTATATGTGTTTTTTTTACTATTCTGGGTGGCGGGTAGTAAAATAGTGGCTGCTGAACTAAGAGTGAGAGAGAGAGAGAGAGAGTTGTATCTTGTATACCAGCTATAATGTAGTTAAGTGAGGTTGTAGGAACTTAGAAGAAATATTAAAAAAAAAATGGAAGTTCGAATTGGAAATACAGTGTGTTTTTGTGCATAATTACGTGAAGTTGACAATCTTGAACGATAAAATAGATTTTTTTTTTCGTTTTAGAATAAGAGAGTAAACCTAAATTCTCTGTAATTTCAATCCACCCAAAATATTATTTATTTAAGGAAAATTATAAGTGGAATTAATCTTAAATATTATTTAAATCTTTAAATAAAAATTCATTTATTTAATTTTTTTAAATGATTGCGTCACGCATAATAACTATTTTTGTTGGTATTATCCGATCACTAATGTAAAAATTTACTTACTAATTTAAAGGCACCAATTAATTATTATTAAGTGAGTAGTGCTATTTATTACCAGCGATTTTACGCGAATTGTAATATTATGAATACATCACACCTTTGATAAGTTATAAAATTGATGTAAATCAATTTATAAAGATGAAACTCATGATTAAAAATTTGATATATCACAATAAATTTCTTTCACGTATGCATTTCTGAAATTAAACTCGTAATATATAATATTACTCTTAATTATTAGTTGTAATGCGTAAATTTTAATTTCTAATTATTGAGATGTAAATTTTATGTGTTGGCCAACAATTAAAAAAATAAGGTTCAGTCTCTATTTGGGTTATTAAATAGCATAATCCCCGAGTTTAAAACAATGAAAATGATGCACATTTCTACCGAAAAAAAAAAGAAAATGATGCACATTAATTCTTGAAAATACTAAAATAAACCAAAGCAACGTTGCAACTTTTTTTCGTTTAATTATAACAATTTACTTGCATTAAAATGTATATTGATTTAAAAAATAATTATAAAAAGACTCGAAAGTAAATGATTTGTAATATATATTAGTCTATATTATTATAAAAGAAAATTTTCTCCTATAATTTTTAGTTTTAACTTTTAAAAATATCATTATAATTTATTTAAAATATAATTAAAAAATAATAAAAATATAAATTTGCTTGTCCTCATTCTAATGTTTTAATATCTAACTGTTACAATTACTTCAACTCTTTTGTAACTAACAAGATCTATATTAACTTTCTCATATTCCCTATCTTTGGATGGAAAGAGAGAAAATAGAGAAAAAAAATTTAAAATTTAATTTTTTTTATTTTAATTTACAGAAAATATAAAAATAAATAAAATATAAAAATTGAAAATTTTTTACTCAAAATTTTCACTATTTTAAAATTTAAAATTTCTCTCCTTTTTCATTCATTTTTCATTCACTCAAAATAAAGAGAATTTTTTAATCAAAACAGTTACCTTCAAAGTTAAAACACACATAATTTGTTTAAAAAATTATTTTTAACTAAATAATTAATCTATAATAAATATAAAATAACTATATAAATTAGAATAAAAAAATACTAATTTAATAACAATACTAAATAAAAGAGTCCAGAACAAGTTCGGCGTTCAAAGGCAATGGAAGACCCACTCGAATGTGATGACGCCACGTGTGATCGACGACTGTGAACGTAACGGCTGGGTGAAAGCAATGACCTCAGTTTGTCTGAAGTGGGACCCACTCGCCGTTCACTTCGAAAACAAGAAAGTAACGTCTCTCTTTTCCTGTTACTATTTATTTATTTAATTTTTATTCAATTTTTATTTAAAATATTGTTTCAGTATGATGTAATAATTGAAGTAAAAAGGAAAAAAAAAGTTTCGTCCTTTTTCTCTGTGAGGTCGAAAAAGAAAAATTTTAAATAAAAAGTTCATTTTGGTAACAATTTGGTAACCGTGCGTGACCACGCCGTCCGGTTAGAATAAACCGCTTGTGCTGTGAACTGGAAGCATTGTCACCGCAGCCTCGACACGTGCACGGTGCTGTGTCTGACTTTGATGGCCATTCTGCTTCACTGGCAACAGTTTCGGCTCCCACTATTGACGAAATATTTGTTGATGATTTTTATAATATATATTTTTTAAGTGATATAAAATATTATTTTTATTATAAATAAGATAAAATAATAAAGAATGTAATATATACTTAAAATAATAAAAAAAATGTAACTTAAAAATCATCGTTTTCACTACACAATAAAAAATAATGTAGTCTTTGAGTTATTAATTAAAATTAATAGAATAATTATTCAATATCTATGAAAAATATTATGAAAAAGTTTGTGAAATACAGATAATTAGTTAATTTGTGTGTGTGTGTATATATATATATATAATATAAAAAATTTATTTGTAAGTGTCATTTAAAATGAAGAGAAATTTTGACAAGTGTCGTTTATTATGCATATAATGAAAATGCATGTTAAACTTTAATTCATGCATGCATATTAAACATTAATTTGATTATATACATGCATGTTGAACATTAATTTGTGCTTAATATACATGCATGCTAAACAATCATCTGTGATTATATGCATGCATGTCAAACATTCATTTGCCACTAATTTGTGATTATTAATTAAATGAATGAAGGAAAACTTCATTTCTAGTATGAATTGAATCTAATAAAAATTCATGTAAAATATTAATTAGTGTGTTATCAAGTGTGGTTAATGTGCGCATTATGAACGGGTCACAAATGAATGTAACGAAAAATTGAGAAATTGTAGCGGTAAAGATAAGCACTTACAACCAACAAGGGGCTGATGAGCTCTAAATATCAGAGCGAGAGATAGAGCACTTCTAATACTCTTTTTTTTTTTTTAAGGTATGAATACCTACAACCAATAAATATTTGAATATTGATATCTCATAATACCTACAACCACTGCACGGATATAAGGAGAATTGTTTTTGTATTTGTGTTTTTTATATTAATATTTTAATAAATTGGTAAATATTCATTAATCATTTATTATTATTTTATGAAATTTAAAAATTAAGTGTAAAATTAACAATTAATTAAAAATATTTAACAATTAAATCATTAAAAATAAATTAATAGTGAAGGGTTTTTTTTGGTGCAGATTAATAGTACATGATTGGAGTAGTTCATAATATACCATAAGTTTAAAATTATGTACCATTTTTTAAATAGTTGACAGGGAAAAAAATTAAAAGATATATACATAATAAAAATTTATAGTTCTCTTGCAATGGCTAACAGTAATTGACTTTCTTGGTGGGATTTCACTCCTTTAAAATAGTATTTACTTTAAAGAGAAAAATAAAAATTTATAAATGTTAATAAAAAATTAAGAAAATAAATTTGATGACACAAAGAACTGCAAAACGCAGATAATCTTTGCCCGTTCACTCTCTCTCTCTCTCTCTCTCAATGATGACACACTTTCCCTTCACCCTTGCTTGATTTTTTATTTTTTTGGTAATAGAGATTTTGATGAATTATCAAACATTAACATTTTTTAATAATGACGAGAAAAAATAAAAGGAAAGAAACAATTCCTTGATCTACAAGAAATTAAGTTTATATTCATTTATCATTCTATGACAAGAAGCCTACAAGGCATAGGCACACGTATCATAGACTATCTTATATTAGCCTTTACTTGACAATCTGAATTTGTGTTGCGATCATTAATTTCCTGAAAATGGTTATTTTAGTATTTTGGAGTACTTAATGGAATTATCAATCATCAAGAAGTTTATGATGTAGTGATGAAGGAAAAGGGGAAAGAAAAAACTTTTCACAAGCATGAGAAATTAATTAATTAATACAATAGACCATTAAAGTATCGGAAAAGTTTGAGTGTTCAGAAACCACGTCCTCACAGTCTCTGCTTTTGGTCATTAACTCTTAAATGACCTTTCGATTGTCATCAACGTTCATATGTGACCAGGCCACCTTTCCACTTTTGTCTTTTAATTAAGAAAAATGAAATTACAAACATATAAAAATATATGTAATATATGTAACATTTTTAAAAAATTAAGTGGAATTCAATTGTCATCACTTACAAGCAAAATTATAATCAGAAGAATATAAATAATTTATTTATGTAAATAACAGTACTCTTAGTTCTCATAACGCAATGGTAACTGCTGGCAAATGGAGCCTAAGAGATGTGTAAGAGCATATGCTTATTTTCTTTCTTTTTTTTCTGTATAACAAATGAAATCTATATATAATTATATATTAAAAAGTAATAATAACTCTACTGTGCAATTGTATATATCTATAACTGTTGTGAATTTCTAGCATTTTCAGTTGGGATAGGGAGATGTTTGGTAAACCAACAAATTCATGACAGTATATTTAATTAATATGGTACAGTATCTTAATCTACCCGTAAATTGCTGATCTACTAGGGTTGAAGTTTTTAATATATGCCTTCCTTGGTTGTGCACTTGTGCTTATCTACCAATGTTAACTCGAGCAGCATTAGGCTTAGTACCACTAAAGTAATCTCCAAAGAAAGACTATTTTTTATGCATGAGTCGCTGCAAAAGAGTCAGAACAAGCTTTACTGTAAGTCTGTAATACAAGTGTGTGACTCTATTACCAAAATATATATATATATATATATATATTTACTGTTAATATTAAAAATTTTATATTATGATCTAATCGATTATGTATTATTAAATTATTAAATTTTTTTTATTAAAATAATAATTTAAGGAACTCCGACAACGGTAGTGTAGGCAGAGAAAGGAAAATCAATTAGCACTCAGTATTATTGATTGAGTGAACTTTAATACAATGGATCGATGGCAATCAGTTACAGAGTTGCTGAATTGCGAGTGCAGTACAGAATACCACTAGAGGAAAGGTTCAAGGTAAGAGGGGAGAGTACAGAGGGAGAGAGAGATACATATCACATAACTGAATATAATTTCCCCTTATATTCCTTTAACTCCCCACACGTAATCCGTTAGCTGAGAGTTGGTTGCTCTCAGTCTGGAACTCCTACGCAGGCTCTCTTCCTCATGCTTCATTGCCAGCTGTCCCTCTTTGCTAACTAACTCAGGTGTAGCAGCTGAATTGCTCTGGTACTTCTCCATTGAATCCACTGGATTCTCTAATGATTTGGCCTCAAGACATTTGAGTTCATAACAAATAATTATTTAAAAAATTAAATATTTAGTAATAAATAACTGAATAAGACTGTTCAAATTTTTATAATGAATTAAAATTATATATTTATATATTGAGAGCATATCTAGTGAGAAAGATTTTTATTATAATTATAAGAGATGATCAGATGAGTAAATTTTAACCATTAAAATAGTTAACATTAAAATAAAAAATCATGTGACTTTTTTAAATAATCATATAAACTTTAAATAAAATATAATCCTAACTATTTATATATAATTTAATCTTCTTATTTTTTATGATAAAATATACTCTCACTTAATAATATAACCTAATAATATAACCCAATCAAATGAAAGGATCTAAATTTTATCGAGGGAAACTCTAACAATCGATTGAATCAGACAAAGTAATTAAGTACAGTTTTCCTGCTACAACTATCTGTGTCTTTTTCTATACCTGCCCTCCACTTCTTTTTCTTTCTAAACAAAAAGTAGCTTTCTTCTTGTCCATTCCAGTAATTAAGAAATCATGTACCAGCTTCATCCGGACACATACTCAACTCTTGAAAGTACAGTTGCCCCCAATTAACTGTAAACTTCACTAAAGCAGTAAACCTTAAACATTTTAAATTTAAAGCAACCAATATTACAATAATCCAAAAGTCATTATCATGCAGGCAGTTCAAGCAACATTGTCCCCCAAAGGATTTGAAAAAACAAAAAAGAAAACAAAAGAGGCCCTCTTGTGCGCTGCAGCACATGACAGAAGATCCACAATGCAATTCTTTGAATTGCCCATAAACTTGTCTCAGTAGTGTCCTGTGATTAGGCCTACCTAAGCTTCTGCTAACAGCAAAAAATTGCAGCATCAACAGGGTGATATGATAATGTATTCTAATATCAAAGACCCCACCAGTTCCCCCACCCGTGCGGTCAACACCTGGGATGAATAAAAAAAAGAGTAATGCGATTCTAATTATGATCACTTGCAGTGTTTCAGATTGAATAATTGTGTTTTTGAACTGCAGGATGTCACCTGAACATGCGGCAAATTAGCTGCTTAAGGACAATTGTTTATGCTGTGAAGAAACTGTGTAGGGAAAGAAAATGGATGAATGATTGTGTTAAAAGACTTGGAAACTAAAGGGGTCAAAAAAAGGGCTTAGACCAGATCAATCGTGACATGAAAGAATCACTACTTTTTTCCCTACCCACTTCATTCTAGTCAAAGTGTCTAGAAATCTAATGGCCCTATAGCTTCTTATTATATTATATGATCCTTTCCCCCCTCTTCTTGTGATCTCCAGTAGTTATATATGCTTCTACTGCATGCAAGAGCCATTTTCCCCTCGTGAGATAGTTGCAGACTTGAAGCATATATTATATATTTATATGTGTTGATTATTTTACATAAAATGTATGGAAAGCAAACTATTATGGACATGGCAACTTTCCTCATAACAGGGATACTTTTGAAAGATATAAAGAAAGTGGCAAAACCGATTTGACCAAAAGCAAGCCAAGAACTCGTGAAGAAGGCCTTTTTCAAACAGGAAAAGAATTTGACTCTTCTTTCAAGTTCAGAGAATTTTATTGAGCCTAACCAAAGTAATCACTGTGCTTTTAAAGATGGTCTAATTATTTATTGGTGATGAACTTTTCACAAAGGAAAGCAAGTCATATATTTCTGCTTGATATGGGAAATGATGGATAACAGTGTTTTCTTAAGGCGGCTTTGATACCATTCAATTTTTTCAGAATAAAACGTCTTTTGTTTCAAGAGACAATTATCAAAGATCTTGTAATATAGTGAGACCCACTTTTCTTTTTTTTTTTTTTTGAAAAGGAGGTACTTAATGTTATTCACCAATCTTTCCACATTCCTTTCCGAATCTTTAGGCGACCTCCTCGCCCTTATAACTATAAAAATGATATACAAAATTTTAATTGAAGGGCCATTTATTAGTATTGAATTTCTATTGAACTTGAATTAAACTGCTTTCATCTCATTTAATTGCTTGGTTCATTGGACGAATGACGACGAGAATTTGTTTGAAATTGAACCATTTCATCATCTCTCTCTTTCTCTCTCTCTCTCCGTATAAGATATCAGTGGCAGATGTACGAAACGTCTTACAAACTTCCTTAAATAAAAGTATAATTATATTTAGTATTTAAACAGATAATTCTTTTGTCACTTTTAAACATATTAATTCTCAGCACTGATTCAAAATAAAATATTAAATAAATTACTTTAATCTATTATTTATTTATATTTTTTTATAAATTTTATCTATTTTGAAAACTTACATAAATTTTATTTTTTAATAAGTTTATATATAACGTATGTGTTTTTAAAATATAAAAAAAGCCTGTATAATTATTTAGGGAGTATGTGTAATATAAATTTTTTAAATACTTAACGAGATATGTGTTAATTTTAAAAATATAGAAAGATTTGTGAAAAAAATAAATAAATAATAAAAAGATTAAAGTAATTTACTCTAAAATTATTTACTCCGTCCTTGAAAATATTACTAGATGGTTCTTATGTCTCCACAGTACCTATTATTTTGATACTACAAATTTCGCATTGAAGGCTCAGAGAGACTATATATATAAATTTAAGCAAATACCGAAGAAACACTATCCATGGAGATCACAACTACAGACCATACAAACCACAACAAAATAAACTAGACAAAACAGGGAGCTGTCCCTCGAGCACAATTTGAATCAGCATCCCACTCCTTTTTTTTTTAGGGTACTGGAGAATCGGTGGATAAAATGGTTCCTTGGTTACTGCTATTTTGCTTAGATAATCCGCTGCAAAACCTTCTATTGAAGGCCACGAGCTTCAAACTAAATTGGGTTAACTCTTTAGGTATATGATGATTTTACCTCTTCCATTATTAAGTTGGGCTTAGAGCATAAATAACAAATTTTTTTTATTTATATTCAAGAGTGATTTATGTACTTCATGATGAGCCAAATTCATAAAATACAATACTGTGTAAGAGATGTTAAATTAATTGGTGCACCTGCAATGATAAGATCAAACAGATTAAAAGTAAAATTTTTATGCTTCTAGAACTTAACATATAATAAATATGACCAATATATGATAAAAAAAAAGTGAAAATAAAATCTTGTAAACATTAATTGGATTCAGAAACAATTAGTTTGAATCAACTCATGAAATATAATTTCATTTAAATTGGCTTCCAAGGGCTCTTGTGTCTTGAAATTATCAGTTGAAAACTGTGCCTGTAACTCGACTTTAACGGTTGAAAAGAGACTCAAATTAAAGCAAAGATAATTATTGATGAGAAATATTATTTCCATACCGCACCCTCATATTGCAACTATTTTTTTATATGTTTGCTCGTGATAGCGTAATCCTGTTTTTCTGTGTTGATAATTAAGAAATATAAACACTAACACAGACCGTACGTCAATATGACAAACATATACGAACAATAATGTTTTGACATAACAACATTTAAAATTTTGAAGAGTCACATTTTTAAATGAGTGTCCAGTACGTGACATTACATGTCTGACAAATATTATCAATATATAATAACTTTTAAAATGCTCAAATAATTTAAGTAAAAGAAATATTTTTATATAGAATTACAAATTATTAAATATGTATTTGAATTAATTTATTTTATATTTAAAATAATTTTTAATTCAATTTTTTTAAAAAAAATTAAAAAACAAAAGCAATTTTTTTTTCTAAAACTAAACTATTCTCAAGCATGTCATTACTGACCAAACTTATATTTCCACTCATACACACATGTGCGCACACGCGCGTACTGGAAGGTCTAACAAAATATGTGAAATATTAATGAAGGTATCAACATAGAAATGCTTCAAAATGAACTTGGAGAGGTCATAATCAGAACTCATATAATCACACTATAAGGTGGAATATGAATTGAATATAGTATACATCAATTGTAATTTTATTTTTTTTACAAAAGAAGTCTACAACCTGATAAAAAAAAATGGAAGGTAAGTTTAAAAAAAAAAGACAAAACAATCTCAATAAAATGTGTAATATTCTTTTCATATTGAAGAATAGAGAGTTTGATGTAGCGTCTATTCTTTAATATGCTAAATTGTCCTGCTTCATTTTATTTTATTTTTTTTACAATAATGGTATGAATGTTTGAATTTAAGATATAAATTAATTAAACTTTTTTATCATTAGACCATTTTTAATAAACTTAATTTGTTGTTCATCTAAAGCTGTAAAAAGATTATCCATTTTCTTTGAAGACCACCAAATTACATCTATTTAAGTTGTAAGTTAAGCAATTTTGTTAAAATCTAATTTTCAATCTACTGTTGATAACAGCAAACAACAATTTTACATTAAGAGTGATTAAATGTAACTCATGTTTATTTAACTTTCTCAGATTTGTAGCCCATATATATAGTTCCCTCTTGAAATGTCCTTAATTTCCATATATAGGGGCTGGAGCACCCAAGCTTTGACATCCAATTCCACTGTGACTCTCCATCCCAATAGTAAATACATGTATCTCCTCGGTGGTCTCGTCCAGGCCTTGTGACACAAATGCTCCCCGAGACGTTTAGTAATACTTGTACGGTTTCTGAGTAGTAAATACACGCAATAGAGAGAGTTTTCTTCGGCCTTTTATCTAAATTTAACATTACTTCTAGATGCTCTGCAATATTCCTTAGTTATTTTCTACTTAAAAAATCTTGAATGCATTTTTGGGATTAAAAATGCATTGAAATAAATAAGTATTTAGTTATACCTCAAAATTTAAGCAGTTAGCTGTGAAGTAGGAAATACTATGTTAAAAAATGATTAAGAGTTTTGTTATATTCTTCTGACTTATCATTTTAATAATTTTTTTAGTATTTGACAAATAAAGTATTAAATGTAAAAAAATAAAAATATTTAATATTTTTAAAACTTAATACGTATTTATGTGAAGCCCAGCAAAAAAAAAAAGAAAATGGATTAGGTTGTAACAATAAATCGGTGAAAACATAAAAAAAAGGAACAAATAAAAAAAAGAGAGAAGATAAAAAAAACAAAGAAAAAAAAAAAAGAAACGGATGATTCATTAATGAAAGTAGGTGGAGATTTCTTCCCGAAGTGAAAAGAGAGAACGAGAGACAGAGAGGGAGAAAGAGAAGAGATGAAGCGGAAAGAAAAAAAAAGATGGAGAAAGAGAAGAGAAGAGGACGTGAGGGAGAAAGAAAGAGAAGGAGAAAGAGAAAGGAGAAAGGGAAAGACATAAAGGAAGAAAGGAAGAAAGGAAGAAAGAAAAAAAAAAAAAAGAGAAAGAGAGGAGAAGCAAAGAGAACGTGCGGGAGAAGGAGAAAGAAAGAAAGGAGAAAGAAAGAGAAGGAGAAAGAGAAAGAGAGAAGAAAGAGAGAGGGAGAGAGAGAGAGAGAAAAAAAAAAGAAAAAAGAAAGGGAGAAAGGAGCTATTAAAATTATCCTTTACTAGAGGTCAAAATTGAGGTAAATAATTTTTCTTATCTTAGCTTGGTTTTGATAGGTATTTTAGAATTAATTTTAGGATATTATTATTTCAGTTAAGTAAGACTATTTAGATGAGAAATTTCAAAATTTTAAGGAAATAAAATTGTAGCATAAGATTTTTGACGAAATCTTAGACAGTGATTTTCATTGTACATTAGGTGACTTACGAGTAATTTTTTTTGTAACTTATAAGATTAAGTCTTAAATATGAAATTATAAAAAAATTTGGCTTGAAATAATATAATGTTATAAGATAAAGTAATCAAATTAAATGATTAATATGATAATATTTGTAATTGTGTTATAACTTATTTTATTTTTAAAAATAAAACATGTTAATATAATAGACTTATATTCTAAAAAAATTGGATAATAATGCATTTTTTTCAGTATTAAAGTTATTTTAGATTTTTGAATATATACTCTAAATGGATAAATAGTATTTACTTACTTGAATTCTATATAGTATTTGATTATATAAAAATATATATTTTAAATGATTATTAATAAAAATATTTTTAACAAGAATGTACTTGGTGTACCAAGTGAGTTAAAGACAACTACATAATTAGATCCGTGAGCACGACCTCGAATTTTCAAATTTAGTAAATCTGTGGGCACGACTTCAAATTCTCAGATTTATTTTCACGAGCACGACCCATGAATTCAGTTTTAGACTTTTCAGAATTCAATCCTTTGATTAAAGTAATAAGGGGAGAGGTTGTGATGTGCTGGGTGGATGTAGATGAAGATGGAGATAAAGATGGAGATAAAGATGGAAGATATGATTCAGTTTCAGTTATGGCTGTCCGATACTTCAATTTTTGAAAATATGATTACAAATTGTCTTATTTTTAGTTTATCATAATTATTTTTATATGCAACTCAGCTTATGATGTTTTTTAGAGATCATATTATTTATGTTAATTGATATGTGATGTGGAGCTTATAGATGTATGAATTGTTTACTATATTAATACTAGTTGAGGGTGTGCATGTTTAGGTATATTCATATTTCTTAATAACTCACTAGGTCATTTTAACTCACTCTTAAAATTGATATATATTTATAGATATAATGTATCGTGATCAAGTTGCAATACCCCATAATTAGATTGTTACTTTTTCTTAATACATTTTAAGTAGGATTTATGTTTATTGTCAATATAGTGTCTTGCAATCATGTATAAGGTATATTTTAAGGATATATCGTTTGTGGTCTGTTGAAAGGTTTTGAGAATCTCATAAATTTCTTTTCTTAATATCTAAATTAAGACTATAAGTGAAAGTTGTATTATATATTGTTTATATTCCCATAATGATTGATATCAGTAGGTATTTATGTATTTAAAGTTATGAAAAAGTTTTGGGATTAGGGAATCTTCCTTAGTCTTGGCCGGTTACAGACCAAACTTGAACTGTAACAATTTAATTTTTTTTACATCTAGTAACTAATTGAGAAAATTATTAAAAAAAATAAGTTAATAGGATGTATAATTATTCGTAATTCAATCTAAACCGAAAGAAAACCGAAAAATAGTTTAACTTTGCTGCTGGGAGCTATGATGCCAGGAGTATATAGAAGTGTATCTTGAAGGGAACAAAAACTAGCTTATTCCCTTGCAAATGCAGCTTTTTCCATGAATTCTGAATTTCTGATTATTTCTGGATTCTGAGCTTCCCTCCGGGGAAGCTGAACTTGTTTTTGCTAAGAGGATTCAACACTCAGACTTATGTCTATCCGCTAGTTTAGTGAAAGTTTCCAATATATAAGCTTATGTAATGGCTTCCCATCAAATCAGAAAGAAAATTCCTTTGGTCTTCAGAATTGAAGCACAGAAGTTTGGAAGCAACCATAGCAATTTTAAGGACGTGTTTGGATGAGTGTTTGTACCACTCAAATAAGTTTTTTGAAGTTAAAGTAGGTGCTTGTTTATTTTTTTTTGTCTTATTGATTTTGACATTTGTATTATTTCTCAAACATAATTTTATTTTTAAAAACATGTTTTGTCTTAATCAATTATTTTTTATTTTAATTGAACATAATTTTTTTATAAATATAAATTATTTTATTCAAATTTATTTATGATTAAAATTAAATTTATAAGATTAAGTTCAAAATTTAATTCAAACACACTATTGAGAATTGATAGATTCTGTTCGCAAAGTGTTAGAATTAATAATGCTGATCGGTTTGATGTGTTGTTAGACATAAAACCGAATTTACCCAAATTATGAATAAAGATGGACCTACATGGAATTCGTCCTCTCCGACCAGAAATTTCACGTTATTATTATACATGATAATATTGTTTCCGCCATTTATACTTTCTAAAACCCAGTGTTGCATCACTTGTAAATTCAAGATGATTGTTTGGAGAAAACAAACATTCCCACTTCATTGAGAGAGTGGCAACGAAATAAAAACACTAGACAAACCACAGGGAGCAAATATCCATTTCTTGCATTTAGATTGGACCAGAAACTAGAAAGACAGTGAATAGGCAAACCCAGGATAGGAACCCACACTCTCTGACAGGCTCATGTAGTGTACATCACCAGGTTCCCACCTCCATGGGCAGTGCTGACCTATATATTAACCTTCCCCCTCCTGTTATCAATTCCTATTTCTCTATTCCTCTCCCTTTCTCCTCCTCAAACGACACCACTCGCACCATTGGTTTAGTGGGCCTCTGCAAAGAGCTAGTGCTGCGTGCTGTGATGACTTGATGTGTTGTAATCACATCAAGCATGATTTTTTGTGCTTCCCAGTCACTTCACCCCTCGGTATGGCCCTCACCCTTTAGATCCTTCCCTCACCACTCCATTTATTTCACTTCCATTCATGTTGTGTAAACATTTTTTAAAAAAAATTAGACACAATCTATATACATAAATATATAGTTTAATACAAATTATTAACAACATATGAACCGTAATTCGAAACAAGGCAAAAAGATGTCTTTAAAAAACATGTGACTTGTATTCTTTAATTGATAGTAACATGAAAGTATGATTTGTACCCAAAAAAGAAAAACACATGAAAGAATGATTAATTGCTTAGATATTTTGTAACCTACAACTCTTATTCTAACTACTGAAACTCAATTTCATTCTTTTGAAATTAGGCTAACGTGCTAAATTATTAAATGCAAGAGTTTTCCTACCTATGAAGTTTAAATTGGGCATGTAAAAAATATATCTTCCTCCTATGATTTAGCATGAAAAAAAAACATTTACCACCTTATTTGATTAATATATTTAAACAATTAATTAGTTTATATAATGTTGGATCAACACTTTAGACTAAAAGTTATAACACCTACCTTTAGTACGTAATTCCATGGTCTTTTTGGAGAAAAAACTTGTGACCACAGCACTAGTATCACTTGTTATATTTTGAGTGCTTATTACTTGATTGAAAGCCATAAATGAACCAAATTAATTAGACCAAACTCAGCTCGATAAAAAGTGAGCTTATTTTCTTTATTCGAACTCAGCTCAATAAAATAAGCTTAGCTTGGACTCAATGAGCTAAACTTGAATTTAGGCTCAATAAAATCCACTTTTTATAGTCTGATACAAAAAAGAATTTAGCGAGATCAAAAGTAAAATTAAATACATATACATCTAAATTATTATATATATTGAATTACCTCACAAGCTAATGAACCCAATTAATTAGTCGAACATGTGAAAATTCAAGATCAGCTCATTTTACAAATGAGACAAAATTCTCAGCTCAAGCTCTACCAATTAACTTGTAAGCCTAATTCATTGAGTTGTTAATGAACTGAACCGTGAATAGTTTGCGAGCTAACTCGACTCCTTGTCAACCTTAGCTATAACTAATAGCCATACCGTACGTTTTTATTTAAGTATACTAATCCAAGTACTACCGCTTAATTTGACTGCCACCACCCACCTGAGTTTTGTTCAGAAAGGATATCGGTCCAAATCGAACAATAAAAGATTGTGTCTTTACACAGTTTATTAGATCATTACTATATAGCATATCAATAATTTGTGCAAAATCCAATAATTTACCAGTGTGCTGTTTATTATAAAATATAAACTATATAAATTTTTTTGTTAGCATTGGAAAATGTTTAAATAGAGGGTTAGGAATGAGTACGTCTACTACAATTCGTGCTAGGCTTTATTGTTAAAGGTTGATTACCACCATAATCAGAACATACTTCAAATACGGCTAACCCTTCAAGATTAGATATGTGAACTTGGAGAAGGTGTGCAGTGTTCACTTACTATAGTCAATAAAACAGCGAGAATCATTTTGGCCAGTGGCAGCAACAGAGCAAGAAGCTAAGTTAAACAGATAATAGGGAGGATAAGGATATTAAAGATGATATAAAGGGGGTTGGAAGTGAACTAGCTTTAATGGAGAAAACATAGTCCAATGTGATTAGTACAGCTTTATCTACCCAATCCCAATGGGGAGAAAAATAATCTGGCCCAATGGTAATAAAACGGTTAGCAATAAAACAAAGATCAATAAACTTCAATAAAGTACAATGTGGGTTGAAAAATAAATGGCCTAAATGGCTCCAAGCAAAACCTAATCAAAACATTCGTGAGTACAATTTATGTATTATAAATGGTCGAAACTCTAACCCAATAACATGAGATATATATTACACGCATAAATGATTCTATATATAAAATTTTCAATAGCCCTCCTTCAAGAGTAGTGTATAGAACTTGCATATTACACACACTCAAGGAGGCATTTGGTGCGCAAACATGTAACCTAAGCATCCAAGACGTCAAAGACACAGCTAAGCAAGATGTTCTTGTGTAGTCTAGACTATGAAGGTTGCCGTAGACATGTAGTGCCTGGACCAACTTTTGCAAAATTTGCTGTATTATTAATTTTCAAATTAATTAACAAAATTTATGTATCTAACCAAATAAAAATTTATATAATAACAAAAATAGTTATTAACACGTTATATTGGTATCTTTGTGACACTAAATATAAAATTTTAAAAATTTCAGATGTTTTATACTTAAGATCATAACAACACATCAACCATACCAAAAACTAAATTTGAAAACTCCCGAAAAAAGTTAAGAATGCAACAAGCAGAAGTGTTCCAAGGAAATTAATGTCAGTTCCACACAGAAAATCAGTGCAGGAACCAGGAGCAGGCCCTGTAAATATCCATCTGTACGAGGTGAAAGAAAGAGTAGCTTACTTGAAGCACTGGGCAGGAATAGTATTTCTTTTCTGTCATCATCTCTTTCCTTTTTCTTCTCTTTCTGTCATTCTGAGGGAACGGAAAGAGAAAGTGGGAGGTGACAGCTGAGAAGAGAACTGAAGAGAGGGCCTAGATAGATGGATGGAAGGGCTAGGATAGGAATAGGATGTTTGTCGCACGTGGGGCAGGGGAGGTGGTCTGGCACGTGGCTTCCAGTGCGGCGGTTGGAAGCTCATATGCTGTCACCCCAGCCAGCATGTACCTGTGTTTGCTTCACGCAACCCTGTTCTTACTTCTTTCCTTTCCCTTCTTCCCTTTACCCTATAATTTCTTGCGTGGCTTTAAAGTTTCAAACTTTGAACCAAGATGATCACTCCCCGCAAAACCCACAACACACTGTGTATATATAAAATATTAATAAACACTTTGGAAAATCAAAATCTGCACTGAAACTAAATCAAGATTAAAAATTAATTAACCAACTGGTCCATCTCAAGTGAGTGAGCGAGTGACCCACCACCAAAAGCCCCCTCTCTTATTCTCTCTATATCAAAGTCAAGTTAACTAGCTGCAAACTAACCCATCATCTTTCTTTCTTTCTCCGTATACCCTTCTATCTCTTCCACTCTCTAATATTTTCTCTCTCCCTCTGTGACCCACAGAAAATTTGGCTGAGCCCTGAACAAGAAAAAGATTTGGCCAATCTCTGGCTGCAGAGTGTAGACTGTGAAGAGAGAGAAATTTCAGAAAGAAGGATGGAGGGTGGAGGTAAGACTGGTGGAAGTGATAGAGGTGGGCCTTGTGGCGCCTGCAAGTTCCTGAGGCGAAAGTGTGTGAAGGGTTGCATATTTGCACCGTATTTTGACACGGACCAAGGAGCGGCTCATTTTGCTGCGGTGCACAAGGTGTTTGGTGCCAGCAATGCCTCGAAGCTACTCATGCGCATCCCAGCTCACAAGCGTCTTGATGCTGTTGTTACTCTCTGCTATGAGGCTCTGGCTAGGGCTAGAGACCCCGTTTATGGCTGCGTTGGTCACATCTTTGCTCTTCAACAGCAGGTCTGCTCCCAATTCCCTTTTCCCTTTTGGGCCTTTTCCATTGCTAGTGATCTCTTTATTTCTTCCTTTCCCATTTTCTTTCTGTTTGCGTCTGGCAAATTAATTTGATAACTAGGGATTTTGAAATATTGGGCAACGAATTGAAAAGTATGGAAGCAAATCCAGCAAGGTTTTGATTTGTTTCTCTTGCCTTGGAGATTTCGGTTTTGTTGCATTTCTGAGTAGACACCACCTTTTTACATCATTTTTACAACTAAGATTGTGCAGAACTTAAAACATTCATAAACTAACACAATAATCTTAATATTTTGTTAAAAATAAGAGAATTGCTGTACACAAAGAATGTGCAAAGTAATATTACCTCATTACACCCTCTTTATTGCTCTTTTCTCTCTATTAATTATTTTGTTAGTTGCCATTTTTTAACTAAAAGGAAAAACCATGTGAGTTACAAACCGAATTTGTGGAATAACAATGCTAACTTGTATATTAATTCTTGAATCTTGAGTTCATATCCTCTGCCTATATAGTAGGTCAATCATTCACTACTCTATTAGGTTTAGATTCTTGTAGTTAAACCAGTCTAATGCTCAAGAAAGAAGAAAGATGGAGATTAATTACCAAAAAAAAGGCATCAAGTTAAGACACTGGTGATCATGCTAACATGCGCCTTTTTGGTGTGTGTGTGTGGGGGGGGGGTAATTGGGTGAAGTCCGGTACTCTCTCCTCGCCAGTGTAGTCTCTACTCCATTAGGTTTAGATTCTTGTAGTTAAATCAGTCTAATCCTCAAGAAAGAAGAAAGATGGAGATTAATTACCAAAAAAACGCATCAAGTTAAAACACTGGTGATCTTGCTAACATGCGCCTTTTTGGTGTGTGTGTGGGGGGGTTGGGGGGGGGGTAATTGGGTGAAGTCCGGTACTCTCTACTCGCCAGTGTTGTCTCTTGACAACTATCACTGTTTTGCATTCCTCGTAGGTCAAGATCTTCACATTTAGGATATTATATAGTATGTACTGTTTGCTTTGACACGTTTGTCAGCTTTGGTTATGTTTTCCATGGGAAGCCATACACTACTTAATTAGGGTGCCCCCTAAAAGTGTAGGTTTAATTTTTTGTGATTTCAAGGTCTAAGGCCCGTAATATGCATAATCAAAGATACTGGCTAATACCATGTTGATAGTGTACAAAACCTGCCCATAGGTCTAGTTGATTAGATTTGCCACAGCCAAGTGGGTACCTGAAATCCATGTATTGAGGAAATTAGGTTTCTCAATGAATCAACTTTGTGAAATTGATGCTAACTTGCAATTTTTTATGAGAGAGAGAGAGAGAGAGAGAGAGAGAGAGAGAGAGAGAGAGAGGTGGTGGTGGCAGCCGCCAACTGGGTGTGGCTGACTACGGAGGCCTGTTTGTTGCTTGCGGGAGCTACCAAGCAACGCAATTAGTAGCTCGAGAAATATTCTAATATTTGTAATTTTTGACTTTCAATCTAGTTTACGCTACACGCATTTGTATATTAGTAATAAACATTCACAATGTATTAATTTAATTACCTAAAAAATAATGTAGATGTTCCTTCACGTGATTATTCCCAATAGCCCCTTCAATTTGTGGGAAAGTTTTAGGCTGGCCCCTTATGAATTATGATATTGAGTGTTTCAAATGTTCCACCCTATGGATTATTGTTTAACCTTAATTAATATCGAATTTTATACTTCAAATTTGGTGAAATTAGTAAATTTTTTAAATATAACGAATATTGAATAGTAGAGTGCTTTTCGGTTTTTCAGACTTTATTAATTAGTTTGACCCCGTTTATAAAAATATTAAAAATTTCATATCATGTCTGTATTTATATCTGACATTTAAAGTCCTTGTGATATATAATGTCATACCTACTCTATTATAAATTAATTAACTCAATTTCAAATGTATCTCATCTGAGAAAAAAAAAAAACATAAGAACTCTCAAGGAAAATAATTAAAAAAAATGAGATAGCTTTTAATGCTCATTATTATATGAGTCAAATTAATTTTCTTTTTATTTGTAATTAATTAGGTTTGATTGGATTATTAATTTTTTAACTGCATATATAATAAGATGTAGCTTGTAAGAATTCTATCATTCTCTAATACGTTTCTTTGACAAGTCTATGGGCTATATAGTAAGGTTACTGATTGATCTACTTACTCAATAAAGTTGCATAATCTTATGCGTGATACTATAGCACAACTTTTTCCTAATCTTTGAGAATGCATTAATCATAATCTAAATTCTAAGATGCAATAATTGAGTGGCAGAGCCTCTGCACAAGTTCATCCATGCATCCAGTGATTAACTAGAGGAATTAGTAATTTGACACTTGCACGCAGTACACTGACAATATAATATTTTATTTTCCATTGGCCATTATTGAGCAGATATACACCAATGGGTTCCTTAGCTTTAATTAGGCAGAGTTCCATTGTCTATGTGATTAGTTACCAAATTCCGATTCAGTAGTTCCTGTAAGATAATCTTACACTATAATTAAGAAGTTGAGAGAGAAAGGAAAAAGTTGCTTGGATAAGATTGATTATGTCTTCTCTGCGGCAATTTAACCAGCAGTGCACATGTAACAACCAAAATAAAATAGAAATGTTTAAGATTATCTTCTTAGACTAAATGAGAATATTCTTCACATGCATGTAGATAATTTTGGAGTATGAAAAGTATATTAAAATTCCGTGCGCATGATGTCAGTAAGTGGGCATAATTTCTATCGGTATGTCTCTGAGGTTTCTTGGGCATAATTTCTATCCGTATGTCTCTGAGGTTTCTTTGCTATTTGTCAGTTTCATGATCGAATAGAAATTCTTAGTACACGTTTGGTATGATAGGAAAGAAAATGAAAGAAATATGGTATCATAGGAAAGAAAATGAAAGAAATAAAATAGAACATACAAAATCTTTAGGGTCAAAGTATAAAAAATCTCTTATTCTATTTCATTCCCTTTTCTCTTACCAAACAGGCTATAAAATTCTCTTTTTATAAAAAAAAAAAAAATTGCTCCATTGATTTGGCTATCAAAATTATAGTCACTAGATATTGGTTCAAATCTCACCGGAAGCACCTTGTGATCAGGGCCAAGCTTATGCTTGATTGAAAACTAGTCCCACACCTAAAAGGGAGAGCTGATGGCTTGAACAAAGAACCTAGAACAAAATTTATATCGGTCTAGATTGATATGGTGTTTAGGACTTTGGAGTATTGATGCATGTAGTTATCAATCTCTTGGAGTTTGATGGTTACATATATCTGTTTTAGTCATATTTTATAATGTTATAATGATGAGCACTTTCAGGGATCTTACCAAAGATGTTAGCTATGAAGTGTCAATAGTCATATATTTCAAGTTGACTGGCGCTATGCCCTCGTGGAAAAAAAACGCTGGCTTGTGCTAGCGTGTCAAAATCTACCCTACCTGAGTAAATTGTTTCAAAACAACTCTATTATGGTAATATGTTTTGGAAAATTGGCCTATTTGGGTCAAAAACCCTCTAACTAGTAGCCTAAACAAACGAGAAAAATGACAAACTATAACATCCAAAATAGCACTTAAGCTGTGTTATATATATGCCATAACCTAGTCGCTGCTGAACACACAAAATGATCTGTTAGCTCTGAACTAATTTGTGTGGCGCAGGTTGTGAACTTGCAGGCAGAGTTAACCTATGTTCAAGCCCGTCTTGCCACATTGCAGCGCTTCCCTGTAGCTCCTCCTCTTGCACAGCCTCAAAGCTCTTCTTCACCCACGAGTCTTCATTCCTCCTCAGATCACTTGGCTTCAAACGCTGCCTTGCAAAGTACCCCTAGCATATCCATGCACTTCGATCCTCTCCAGCCACAACCATATCCAACATCATTAGAACTAAGCACCTTTCTCAACCCTTCAGATCAACAACTCGAGGATGGGGAACTCCAAGCTTTGGCTCGACAGTTTGTGTCTAGGTACTTGCCTGGAGTAAGATTCCAGCCATCTAATTCTCACTAAGATTTTTATCTTCTCTTCTTGCTCTTGTATTTCAATGGCAACTCTTTTGATTACCATGCCTAATGAAATTATAACTTTGCTTAATTTGCTAATGGTACCTGATATATATAGTTGGAGCTGTACTAGTTATAGTGGAATGGAAGAGAGAACCGAGAAGTACCTTTTAACATGAAGAATACCAGTGGCTTCTTCCCGTCTTTTTGGATAAGAAATTTTCTGCCTCGTTATCTCTTGGTAATTAAACATCTATACATACTTAGGTTAAAGTAATTGATTTTCGTATACTACAATGGAACGCTTACGATGCAAATGCAACAGTATAATATTCTCTATAAATACTCATTATCTATATGTATAGAACTGATTAAGTATGTGCTCAAGGATCAATACATATATAGCGATATAATCTTCAATTTTAAGCGTTCGATTCGATGGACAAAATTTTATAAAATCTTTTATGGATTTTATTATGATGTATTAATAACAAACAAAAGTGTATATTAATTATGAGTGAACTAATTGTGTCACATGTTTAAATTTGTGGTGTAAGTTGAATAACAATATTTTAATAACTAATTCAACTTTGAAGAGAAGAGTGTTTAATGATTCAACAAGCAAGTTAGTAATGGTTGATTTAAAATGATGTCATATATATATATATATATATATATATATATATAGTTGTGAAGAGTATGAAAACAATGTGATTTGAAAAAATGATTCTTCGATTTTTAGCAGTTGAATTGATAACAACACTAAGATTCAACCAGTCACCAATCCAACGAAATTGGTCTTGAAAATAATGCCAACGACATAATTACATGTTAGCTGGCAGCATCCAAAACTGTTACACAGCAATCACTGTATAATTATTATTTCTTGAGCTTTTTAGTATTTTATGATTAAGCAGTGTGGAACCAAAAGTCTTTAATTTAATTTTCATCAGTAACCACTCATTGATTAACAATTTCCCACTATAGTTCTATCTAAGTTTGTTGAATACATGGACCTTCATTTCCTTTAAACTGTTTTTCACCAAATAAAAAAAAAATCATTTCTTGCGCTTTTATTTTTATTATTCTGGGTCTCTCCAGCGGCATTGGACCACAGTGTACACCGCAGTGGACCACTTTGCGTTCTTTGTGCAGTGCAGGTCTGAAACTTCAGTCCACATTGCAGTAGCAAATTGGTCAGATTTCGAAGCGAAGGAGAAGAAAAAAAATTTAAAAAAAAATAAAGAGAAAGAAAATGAATAAGAATAGAGAACTTACAAAAAATTTTTTTTAAATGTTTTAAATTTTTTAAAATCTTTTAAATTAGAAGAATTTTAAAATGTTTATAAAAATTAATTTTAAAAAATTTTAAAAAATTACTTAAAAATTTTTATTTCCTTTCTCTTCTTTTATAAAACTTCTAAATAAAAAAGAGACATATGATAAATATTTTTTTTTTATCATTTTTATTCCTTAATCTCCTATTCAAATATAACATAAAGAAATAAATAATTTAACTTTTGCGAGGCCTTTGGCCCAATGGCTACGACACATGCCATTAAGCTTGGGTGTCTTTACTCCTAGTATAAAAACGAAAAAACTGGGCAAGAGCTTTTGGTATCCTGAAACTGAGCCCTATGGAATTGAATTTCAAATAAGGTTTAGATTAATTTATTTTGTATTTAAAATATTTATAATTAAAATTTTAATGAAATTTTTTTTTTAAAAAATAATTAATTTCCAAACATACACTCACTACACAACTTATCAAGAGAAGAGGAACACTCGCTTTATTATCATTATAATTTTCTACCGATGTATATATGTTTGCGTTTCATGTTTTTAACAAATATAATTTTAACATCCACATCACACATTTGTGACTTATTAAAACTAGCAAAAAAGGAAAAAGAAAAAACCCACCCTCATCCTTTAATACCCTATGCTTTCAGTCTTTCACCGTGTTATAAATTGAATCGTAGTTCGGAGAAACATGGGGTGTCTAGCATTTTAACACCAGCAAATTCTCGATGTGTTCTTCGATATCAAGAACGCATAGACCTTGGACTCTCAGACATCCCAATTTGTGAAAATGCTAAGCAACCAACAATTTGGGGGTGCAACAGGATTAAATAACAAGCCGTTTGAATGTAGGTAGGTTAGGTTGCTTAATTAGCCATCTGACCACAAATGACTATTTTCTCAGTAGTAACTGTTTCAATTGTAAAAACTTGCGAAGGAACCGACTAAAATTCAGACAACCTTATGGAACTATACCCATGTCCAGCAACTGACTAACCAACAAGGGAAGAATATCTGTTTTATCTATGCTTCTGCAGAGGAATCCATAATCACCTTACAGTGAAAACGAGTGCATTTTAAGAGATTGCTAGTTTTCCATGTTAAGGTCGTCATGCTAAAGCAGTCTTGGGAGTTTCGAAGGAATTTTCATCTTTGGATTTGGATCACAATATTGTTGCCCTCTGGAGCAAGTATGGGCCAGGGAGTGGAATAAAAAAATCTCACCTCCCCCACACTGAGCCAAGAGAAATACAAAATAGCCATCTTCAGTGACTGTTTATGGGAATATTAGAGACTAAGTACCTTGTAAATGCAAACCTGAATGGCACATTGCAATTAATTATTCATATTCTTATAAATATCACCAATGATTGACTAACAAGTAACAACTAAAATTCAATGATATTCAGGACATAGCAATCACCAAGAGAGAAATTACATCAAAATGACTAGGAGACTCCAAATCCACATATGACACCAATGCTTGTTAGCATTCATGTGTATTGTTTTCTTAAATTTTTAAGTACCATATCATATCGTATACTGAATCTTAAGATACTTTTGACAAATTAAAAATATAAACATAAAATGATAAAATTATGCACCATTAATAACACATGCATTTAACACAAGAATGGATAAGATATTACTGAATAACTCTTTCATTCTCCGCATAATTCGGCTGCACATGAGACTCATAAGAGATAAACACCGGTCATATAACTAGGACCATGCATTCATGCCTTCACAGTCTTCAATAGAACAGTGTGCAAAGAAGAGAACAAAAGTGAAGAAATTTCTGGACTCTGGCAAAGCAGAACAACAAAACAGTGCTAAGGGCCAGAGATGAAGAATTCCCTAATCTCAGAACTACAGCAACAAACAACAAACTTAGCAAAGAGAAGAGAACCAATTTTGGTCTCGGTCCTATGTTTCTCGTCGAAGCTGAATAAGAATCAACAACATGGATTTCTGTCACAGTGTTGCTTGATGACAAAAAGGAAAAGCAGGGTGCAACTGTTTGCTTCTCAATACATTTCGTTAATTTTTTGCCAAATCAAAACATCGCTGCATCTGTTTGCTTCCCAACCAAGAAAAGGTAAGATTGATGGCATTCACACATTTTTTTACCTCAAAGTATCAGATGGTACACATGTATGGACTGATACGAAAACAGTATCTTACAATATTCTGCTGAAAACAATAGTCTTTGATACAAATCTAAATCCTGTTTTCTCGATATGTATGATAACATCTCAAAAGCTAAGAAGTCCATCGTTACTAGACACTGGACAATAAACACCATTATGTTCTAGCAGTTATAAGCAACAGAACATTCTAGAGTATAACTAAGCATCAGCGTAAGAACAAATAAAAAGTCTTTGCATATTGACTCAAAACGATGAAATCTAGAGAATAATTATCATTACAAATATTGAGTAGAATCAAAAGGAAGGCTAATGCGACAAATGAAGAATATCATCAAATTGCATAACAATTAAAAATATGTGAGACAATGCATTACCAGAGAGATTCAGAATTTTCATGTCTAGCACAGCCATAAATACACGGTTAAACCAAAGTGCACATAGTTCATGCTTTCCGTTCTAAAACAGTAAGCCTGCTATCTATATATGAAAGCATACCAAGTTCAAGGCTACACCATGATCTTCTTGGTCCTTGCAGTTTCTGGCATCTACCTCCAGATCAGTTTCCTTCAGAGCCAATGGGAACTTACTCAAGTATGAAAGATGTAAAATTATCATTAGGTATTAAAAAGGTGATTGATAACTGTAGCAACAAAAAAAAGAAAGATCATCTTTATTTAAACTGTGTGCATGTTACAAGAGGCATCACACCTCAATGAGCAGCTGGTAATTACAGATAAATTTGGAATGTATGAAGGACCAGTCAAGGCAGAACAATAATCTAACATGAAATTTAGAGCACAGGAATTATAACCATAGTGCGTAGGATGTACGGAGGGCCTGTCAAAGTCCTGATTCTCAGATTTAAAATAGATAAAAAAAAAGACATAAAATTGTGTCCTATGGTGTGGAAAAGACATTCAAGATAAGGGGAATTTGCAAAGAATCAACAAGGGATTTAAAACATGATAAAAATTAAAGAAAATCCATAGAAGTAAAAGAAATCTGACATACATTAAATCATTCATGTTCTTAGGGCGATTACTGCACCCATGCTCACAATGAGAATCCAGTACCTAACTGAAGTTGAGCTTAAACTTTTTTATTTCTGATTCTGACATTCTGTTTGTTTTCCCCCAAACTGAAAATGGGCAATTAAAAGTGGCACTTTAAGCTGACATGGAAAGCTCCTATCTAAAAGAAAATATATAATTTATAAGAAGACACTATTGCAAATCAGAAAATGCATACACATCATATAAGAGTACTACTTTAAAGCATTATGCAATGAACAGGGACAATTTCCCTAGAATGATATTAGACAGGGAACATGAACTTGTTAGCAATGAAGTTGGTTGATGGAAAGAGGCGCTGTCCCCATCTTCCCTTACACTTGAAAGTGCATCCATTGGCCTTCCAACAAATCCTGTGAATACAACATTGGCATTTTCATACAGACAAGATACCACAGTGCAATCAAATTTTGAACACATCAATGGCGTTCTTCAGAGAACTATCAACAATCTTTTGTGGTCTAATTTGATTTACAAAAAGTTTATCAGGAAGGATGGTGCAACATATAAGGAAACCAAAATCTCTTTAATATTTATTCAACAAGTATCCCTACTCCTCCTAAATATATACTCAAACACAGAAGGAGGAAAGTTTACTCTCACCACCAACAATTGGAATACTATACATAATCTAAGGTTAATGTATTAATTCTTAAATATCTATTGATATGGAGAAGGCAGTAAGATATGTACTAAAAGTGTCATCATCTGTTCATAGTATGTTAATTGATGCTTCAAGATTATCAGTCGAATAACAATTATGAAATGAATGAACTCAGATTGGTTGCCAAATTCAATCTCAAGTGTGGTATTCCCCTTTTCCCAAATAAAGAATAATGACATTTATGTCCCACTCAAAGAGACCATGAAGAAGATGCCAATTATCATTTCATACCTTATGCTTGTGTTCGATGTAAAGATTTGGATATTAAAGATTCAATGTTCACCTGCCCCAACTATTATTTTATTTCTTAGCCAATCATGTTTCAAGTATAAATGATAGCATTTTTGTAGAAGTTAACATTATTTAACTATGGCAAGCATTTCCCTGTTTTTGATTCAGATGGAATATTTGTAGTCCATTTATAGTTACAAGACAACATCTGGACAGAGAAGACAGTTAAATACAAGAATCCTCAAACATCACAATTTTGAAGTTCAAAGGAAAAGTGACTGGACCTGAAGGCATTTGTAATAGCCCTAAAAGCACCAAAACCCTGCAATCTTCAATTCGTGCAAAAGCTATTGCTAAAAAGAAAGTGTAAGGCGGATGGAAAAGTGGGACAGAACTACATGATGATGTAGGGGGTTGTCTCATCCCTATGGCTTAGTAATTGATAATCTTCATACCGAACCAAAAGCTAAATGATCTTTTACATATAAGGAATGAGTAAATATGTAAAGCAAATGGCTAAGGAGTATAACACATACGTGTCATAAAGCGTAAGTTCAAATACCACACAGTGCAATATGGAAATAAATCACCAATTGCTCCTCATAATAAATACAAAATCTCTAAGTTCCAAAACAGATTACCAGAAACACTGACCAAACTAAAAAATCTGAAGGCCAATAACAAGGTTAACCGAATATGGTCATACTCAGAACAAAGTTATGTGCAAAGAAGCATAATTGGTTCTACTTTACAGAACCACACGCAATAAATACACCTAAAAAGCATGTGAGCGGCTCCAATCTTCTGTATACATAAATATACAATCCCACTTCTATTTGTCGGAAGGGGCAAATAGGCACAATGGACCTTGATCACTAAGTTAGAGTGAAATAACTTCGATGTTCATGGCACTATAAAATCTCTCCAGGACGAAATCCGCTATCCCCACAATCTGCTCCAGTATCCAATCCACAAGGAGAATCATACCATTTAGGATTGTCTTGGTAGAAACTATCAACCTGTATACAGCCAAGACCTACATCTGCAACTATAGCCTCGTCATGTCTGATGGGCTTGGTTAGTTTAGTATCCTCACAATCAAGGATGCTTTTCTCATCAAAGTCACTGCATTTCAACCACTTTTCAGGCTTACAAGTTTCACTTATCAGATCTTTCTGACTTCTAGACTCTGTCCTCATATGGTCCCAAGAAACTACTTCTCCTAGAGTGCGGCCAAAACTGTCTTCATCATCCTCAATCAGCTCTGTGTCCTTTCCATCCCCATAAATCCTTTCATGGTGATGATTACTCCAATTTGCAAGATCATTATCCCCAACCAAGACATCATCTGTGTGTGACTTATCAGGAAGTAACCCAATTGGCTTCAAACTCACTTCCCCTATATTTCTAATTTTATTCACAATATCAAACAATTCCCGAGAAACAGAACCCAATAATTCATGTGGGATTTTTGAAACTTTCCCTTCCAACAGCCCAACTTCTGCTCTCAATTCCTGCACCTGTTGCAAAACTGAAAACTGCAAGTCTCCTTCATCCTTCCCTATCAACCCAAAACCTTCATTTTCCATGTCCTCACTCACCCCATACACTGTTTCTTGATCCATCAGATAGCTACCCTTGTGCCCAACAACCCGATGCATAATCCTGGCATTACCATCCAATGGGCCAGGCTCGTGCCCTGAATGCACTGCATACAACTTGAATACCGCTATCCCCTCTTCTTGATACACAAAAGTCTTATCCTTCTCATTATAATTTGCAATGGGCACAATAGCCCTTATACGAAATCCACACCCACACCGCTTTGATGCATAGGGCTCCCTCTTCAAAATCTTCGATTTCTTGGCAGCAGGCTCCCCTGCTCTATGACAAGCATAATCCTTTACCTCAGCCATAAAAGGTTTATACCTAATATACTTCTGCCGAATGCAAAGCACAACCTTATGCTTGGCGGCCAACTGTTGAAGTCTATTTGGAACCTCCTTAGCAGGCACATCAAAAGACTCAGTGTACTCAAACCTACGCCGCTTACTCCTTGCAGCAGATCCAGACGTGGCAGCGGAGCACACAGGGCATGCAGCAACACAAACCCTAATGTAACTTTCAGGAATCCCATAAAATTTGGCACCTACGGTCCAAACCTGCTTAATTCTCTCTATGGTTTCCTTAAGTCCTAAGTGTTTCAAGTCGGTATCGCCGTGAAAACCCATAACAATGTCTTGCCATTGGTTAATATGAGAAACAAATTGCTGGGAATTGTTCTTGAAACAAAGATACTCGTTACCGTGCTCATCGACGTGGGCGGTGAGCTTGTCCTGGATGCGCTTCCAAGCCGTCAGGTACGCCGTCTCCTCATTGCGGTCCTTCCACACGTTGCGCCACGACTTGAGGACGGCTCGAGGAGTGGCAGCTCGGATCTCGGCCGGCGTGGCCAGGCGCTGCTCCAGGATGCAGCGGATCATCAGGGCATGGGATTCGGGGTTAAAGGTGTAAAATTGGGAGGAGATATGGGGTTCCGGGCTGATGTAGAGGGGTTGCTGAGATGGGTTTTTGGTGGAGGTGGAGGTGGAGGTGGACCCAGGAGCGCGACCGGGCGAGTGAGGGGGCGAGTCGGTGGAGGAATGACTCGGCGACTCGGAGGAAGAAGAGCGAAAGAGGACCATTTCGGGGAGGGAAAAAGATGGGTCATCGGAAGGGTTGGGAATGGAGGGTTGAAGGTGAGGGAGGATCTGGGAAGGTGGGTCCAGATCGTGGGGATGGTGATGGAGGAAGAGATCGACCTCGGTTTTACTGGAATTCATGGAAGAATGGCGATGGCGATGGCGATGGCGATGAAGGAAGAGAGAGAAACGAAGGCAGAGAAGATGGAGAGGGAAGAAGCAGAAGAAGAAAGAAGAAAGAAGAAAGTGAGAATGGAAAGTGGGTTGTTATGCGTGTGTCTCAGCAGTATATTGTTGTCGCTAGGCTTTGTGAAGTCACCATCTCTTCTGACATTTTGGGAGGGACTCAACCCTCAACCTCAAGGGTTTCTCTCTCTCTCTCTCTCTATCCTAAACTCAAAAAAGTCTTATGCTCTTTTTCCCTTCTCTCTCTTACACACAATTACGTTCATATATCTATTTTACAATATATATATTTGGAATAAATTTTATATACACATTTATAGAAGTATTTTTATCATTAATATTGATAAATAAAAGAGACAGAGAGAGTGAATTGATGATTTGATTTACATGACTTATTAGAATTATTTTTTATGTATAACTAACATCTCTCTATATGTATATCTATAATATAACAAAGTTATGTTGTTATTTTTTAGTATTTGGATAGTTGGCATTTACTAATTGCATGTTTGGTTTATGATTTATCAATTGAATATCCATGTTTTGAGTAATTTTTGTGAAAAGGAAAAAAAATTCAATCAAATGTGTATTTAAAAACTAAACAAACATAATCTAATTAAACGAAAGAAATTTAATGTGTATTTAAATTAACTTATTTTATTTTTAAAATATTTTATAATTAAAATTTTATTAAAAAAATTTTTAAAAAAATAATTTTAAAAAAAAATTAAAACTAAACGTACACTTAATTTTTTAATTTTAAAAAACTTATTATTTAAATTATTATTTAAGTAACAAGTTGTGTTACTATTTAAAAATATTTTTCTTTTATTGAATAGTGAAACTCATGTAAGAGAATTTTTAATTAAAATTTATTTTTAATTTTTGAAAGATATATCATTTATCAATTTCATTTTTTAAAAATTAATTTTATTGATTTAATTTTTCAAATTTTAAATCACTTATAAATTTAATCTTTTTATTCTTTTTAATTTTATTAATTTTATTAATTTTAATATTTTAAAAGGACTAAATTATTGTGAATATAAAATTTAAGGGATTAAATCGATAAAATTAATTTTAAAAAAATAAAATTAAAAAATGATAATTTTTAAGAAATTAAAATTATATTTTACTTTTAGTTTAATAATATTTAAAATAATATTATTTTTGATTTGAGATAATATTTATTCACATCATTTTTATTTATTTTTGTGTAATTTTAGTCTTCCTTTCCTACCGTTGCTGCTGAGCTCCGTACAATGTACAGTTCGTTTTCATTTACGTTTCTTATGTTTATGGCATGGAAGACCACGCAGGGTGTGCACTGCACAGCACAAAAAAGATAAAAGGAAACAACGAAACAACCTAGGAAGGTTTGTATTTAGAGGACTTCTACGAGAAAAGAGAATGGTCGAGTTAGTTGCCTTACACAGCTGAGCTGGCCAATTAAACATGTGCTTCCATTTGTTAGCCAGCCGCGTGCCCATAATCTTTCTTTGACCTCTCCCACCAACCAAACTCAGCACAGGTTATTTTGTCCCTTTTAGTACATGTTTAAAAATTAATTATTTAAAAAAATTATTTTTTTAAAGTTTTTTAAATATAATTTTAATTATAAATATATGTTTAGATTAATTTATTTTGTTATTAAAATTTTTTTAAAAAAATTTTAAAAAAATAATTTTTACCTTGAAAAAAACTGTTGCAAAACATGCTAAACACAAAATAAATTAGTATATTTAGGAATAGCTTAATTTTTAAAAAAAATTATTTTTTTAAAAGTTTTTTTAAAAAAATTTTAATTATAAACTATTTTGATAACAAAATAAGTTAATATATTTAAAAAAGATTAATTTTTAAAAAAAATTAATTTTTTTAAAAGCTTTTAAAATAAAATTTTAATTATTAAATTATTTTAAATACAAAATAAGACAATTCAAATACATACTTGTGGCCTCTCTCTCTCTCTCTCTCTCTCTCTCTCTCTCTCTCTCGGCTAAAACTTTCTAATATTTGCATTACTATAGCAAGGCATATCATGGATCTTTGGGAGAAAAGTATTAGATTCAGTTCTAAATATGGTCATATATTAAATTACGATTGGGCTAATTGTCGAGGTTAACTTGACCTTCATTTCTCACATTTGTAATCTATGCTAAATAGCCAAGTCTAGTTTATACTAATATTTAATTAAATAATTATTCTATATTATTTGATATGGAAATTATTCTACAAATTTGATTACTAAACAATATAAGAATAGACTTTAAGTGGACAAATTAACAACCCACTTGTAAGAGAACACTCTTTTAAGTATATCAAAATTTATTTATATAACATAGTTGAATTTGAAATATAATAAATTTAAGATTTTATGTTTGTAGAATTTTGAATATGAGAAGAACTTTATCTGATGCTTTATTTGGTTGCCTACGGACTTGTTTACTTATTTGGGGTGGTGGCAAAAAATCAGCGTATACTTAATGGAAATTAATATCAATCTCTTGTCTTTTCAGCAAACTTGCTTGATGCTTCCCATGTTCAGCAACAGTAGCAGTCAGTTTGCTCGTCAAGAAACAACATGCAATTTGATACTGAAATAACTTCAGTTTCCCCAACATATCTAAGTTGTGAAGAATTAATCTCTGTTGCTCATCTCTTCTTTTAACACTTCCTTTGTGCTGTTTGGTCTAGAGGACCTTATGGACTAACATTGCTCGTTTTTCTCTTTGCTTGATCCTTATTGTTGAATGTAGGAGAATATGCGATGAAGCTGGAGAGTAATAGAACATAAGTGTAAGTTGTATAGGGAAAAAAAATGGATGAAGCGGAAAAGTGTAGAGCTAAAATTCAGCAAGCAATTGCTGATTCTGAAGCAGAAACTGTAGGCATCTGTTCAGCAACGGGTGAACAGCCACTACATGCAAGTCTTTTTTAGCACTAGAATTGAGTTTATGAATCAACAGCTTTCTGTCACCGGGAAAGTTATAATTGACTACAATTGATGTGTCCTCAGTTTGAGGGGAATTTTCTAGTGGAATCTTGAAGAAAGGACTTGAAATTAACTGTTGTTTCGCAACTTGGGGAGATGCCCGAGATGAAAATTGAGAGGAAGAAACCATTTTTAGAAGTGTAATATATCAGTTGCAGAATTTTTCCAGTGAGCTATATGGCTCCATGGGGGTGAATGAATGCTTGTTTAGGTGAGAACAACTTGTTTTTGGAAAGGCTAGAAGAATTACGGAGGCAGTTTTCTGAAATTTCAAAATGAAAAGACAATTTTCTGTCTTGCTTCACTCCTTTTCTTTGTTACCTAAAATGTGGACGACATACGGAAGTGAATATTGTCAATGTGTATAGCACTGCTGCAATGCAGCATGAATTATATTGATAATGCTTGTATAGGTTTAGATAAAGAAGTGATCTTTAGCTTTGGATGTTATTGAAGCAGGAATGGCAGACTCACTAATTTTAAAGTTACATCATGGGAAAAAGAAAGAGGTCTCAGTTTTTTGTATGATGGTGTAAGCATTGTTAACAATCATTTATGCAACTCGCATGAATCAGTCTGATAAATTTTTATGAAATGTTGCTGAAGGAGACTTCTTTTGGAAAATTATATAAATTATATTTCCAATGTGTACTGCATTTGGTATATATAGATTCCAATTCTTTTGCTGGATGCATTTCACATCTCTTCATGTATATATATTTGCTTACGTGGATCTGTGTTTAGGCCTGACTACTTTCTATGCTCTAAGAATATATACAGCACCTTAAGGCAGGAGAAAGAGAATGAAAGGCAAAGACGGAGGGTATGAAGCATATTATTGCAAATTTGCAATTTATATGCAGAAGTCGGCATGGAATTTTCTTCTTGTGACATTTTACTTGTTTCAACTCATGATTTATACAATTCTCCATGTTAAAGTCTCGTATAGTCTGCCTTAATTTTCGAGGTGCAGTATATACCAGTTAGATAACTTCACTTATCACTAATTAATTTTGAATTAAAATCTAATATAATATTAGAACTAGAGCCTAACTGTGTCACCTGTTTGTCCAGGTATATAACACTGCTTGTCCATGCATGAAACACTTTTTGGCTCAAAACCTAGCCCATCCAAAAATGGAAAGAAGGCTTCCAGATGTTCATCAGGTAGGAGTTACAATGATAAGAAAATATTCCATTGGTGGAGCAATAATGCTTCAAGATCCAAAACATGAGAAATCTGATCTTATTCAGCAGTCTAATAACAAGGGTAGCTTCACCAATGATCACAACGGCTCTATCCTTCGCAAGAAGAATGCTTGCTGAGCAACTCAATTCTCTGGTATTTTAATATTCCGTGTGCGATGCGTGTTTATCGTTTGATGATTTTGAATGTTTAAATGCTTGGCGTCAATAGTGACTTGTGCAGGAAATGGCAGCTCTAAAGTTGTTAGTCATTCAGTGAAGAAAACTACCTACAGCGAAGAAAAGACAATTGAAATTCTGTCTCCAATGACTAAGAAACCCCTCTCTCCTGTTTGAGTGTTTCTTGCACAGTACTGTATAAGGCCAACACTGCAAATTTCCAAGAAGACCATAGAAGAGTACATAGACAAGGAATACAGAAAAAAAACAGTCAGATGCTAACAGGAACACCTTCCAAGCCAATTACTGTTGGTGAAGCAGAAAACATGACCCACCAAAGAATATGGGAGTTCAAGTTATGGAGCACTGATTCACAGCTATGGAGAGGATGTTCAATCAACAGTACGAGATAGTAAGTTTGCTGACAAATTCCCTGCTCTGCAACAACAAAAACTCTGGATTTTTCGTTGTATTCTAGGAATCCTGGTTGGGGGCTTTGAGGAGCACATGTGTGTTTTGGTTGGACCTTGTCCAAAGTTGAAGCATACTGCTATAAATGGGATTGAGTGCGACACATGAAATTAATAATTTGGATCTGATACAAAGTACCAGGTGAATGGGGTTCTTTGTCTTTGGGCCACCAAGTTGGATTAATGGATTATTGTTATTTTATTTGCTTTAGCTTGCTGATCGCTATCTTAATTGAGCTTTCCACTATTTCCCTAAACTTTTACTATTTTATTCAGCGATATCTTCAAATTTCAACCATTTTTGATTGGGACAGTTTTGGTTGATTCTTGGCAATATTGTAGCAGTTGAATCTAGTCCTCTATTAAATGCTTCTATCAAACTAACACCAACCGCGTTTGACTTATGAAGAATTTTTTTGCCCCCACCCTTTCCCTTGGTTCCTGCAATACATTGTCCACTGGTTTATAATTTTAATAATATACCCAAATGGTTTAAATATGAATGGGGCTTAGTGACTCAGATGACCCAATCTTATTGCTTAGTTGACATGATCATAGTGTTGGATTACATGTCTCAGAAAAATCGTCTCTCGTCTTCTGGATTGTCGGGTGAATGGATAGCTTTAGTTTCAAAATTCTGTATTTTTTTAAAAAATATTATTATTTACACAATTTGGATAAAAAAAAGTTTATGGAAAATAATTTTCATACACTGATTTGCAATACACCACTTTTTTTTATGTCAAAATTTATGTAAGATTTACGTATTTTGTGAGTATGTTATATAATAATTGAGGTGATATAAATAAGACCTGAATGAGCTGGATCTGAGTTTGCAAAAAGAGAAAAACGTTAGATTATGAATTAATAACAATACTTAACATAATTATGATGTAATTGTGCATAATTTATACTAAAATAGTATAAGCATAAATACTTTTTTTTAAAATAGATTTCAAGTGTGTGTGTGTTTAAATTAGAATTTATAAATTCAATTTTAAGTGAATTAGATTTTAGTTATAAATGAATTTAAATAAAGTAATTTATGTTTAAAAAAATTAAGTTTAAATAAAAAATAAAAAATAATTATTTCAAATGAAATAAAATTTTAAAATTAAAATAATATTTAAAAAATAATACACACTAAAATAAATAAAATAACAAATAAATAAAAATTTATTTAAACCTACCAAAACTTATTTGAATGGAGCAAATTCCTACCAAACATACTCTTTATGACAAAATTTGAAAGAATGTGAAATGCCATATAATAATGTCGTTTTGACTAGGCTAGCATAACTACAATAATCTGAAGAGAGAGAGAGAGAGAGACCTTGTCGGAGGGGTGAGTGTCTGAAAGCTGAAGCAACCTAAGACAAGTGCAAGGGCAAAGGACTCAATCTAAAGTCCAAGTCTGTCATGGGTGTCCTACACGTGGAGAAAAGGGACAAAGATGTTGGACTTTGGTCCTTTGGACCCTGTTTGAAAATTGTTTTTACAAAAAAATTTTGGGTATGCTTTTATTGAAATTGAACAATTTTGCATACACAAAATCTCCTCGTTTGGAAAATGAAGTTATTTTCAAGATCTCGCAATAATGATTTCAAAGAAAGCAAAAGGCTAGATTCTTTATTAAGAAAATCTTATCTTAAATGATTGTGTTTGAAATATATTTTGAAAATAAAAGATTAGAAAAAAGATGCTATGCTTAATTATAAAGACAAGAACACTCATAAACTGAAAAAAAAAAGTTAACTGAGTTAAATTCTTAACATATTGAACAACATTTTTTATGAAGTTAAACGTTATCAGCTTTTATCATTGCAAGTTGAATTTTTTTAAATTGTAAAAAATTTAAATACCAATTCAATATTCAATGAATATTATAACATTATAAAAATGTATATTTTGATAATGACTTCTCATGATATTTCAAAAATATCAATGAATATTTTTTTAATATAAATTATAGATATTTTTATAAAATTTGATCTATTTAAATTCTTATAATTAATTTATTTTAACTACGCTAACACTTCATGAATATTAATGAATATGTTTAAATAACAAACAACATATATGATTTTTATATTAAAATCATTTTTCTTAAACAATGTAAAATTTTAATTACAATTTAAATAGTTGATTTTATAAACTTTCTTAAATTTCCATTCATTTATCTCTATATCCCAATTACTCGAGTTAATACAAACATACACAAATTAAATTCAATATTAAAAAAAGTTACTTATTTGTATTTTAAAGCTTTAAATATTTTTTTACGGGTATTACATTTACCAAAGTAAGAATTTGAAAAATATTTTGAAATTAGATCCCTCTCAAACATTTTCAACTTCAAATTTGAGTAATTAGCCAATTTTTCTTAATATTTTATTTCGAGTGCTGTTATTATTTTAAAATAATCAGGTGAAACGTTTGGAAAAATTAGAATTATAATAATAATAATTAGATGAAACGTAACTTGAAATGTGTTGATGGAAGGCATGACTTTGAGGGAAGAAAAGAAGCTTTTATTTTATTTTATTTGTTTGTTGCTCAATTTTCTAAAAATAAAAAAACAATATTTTTCTCTTTCTTTCACGGGTAAGGAAAGTCCTTCCCAACAAAGAGCGCTACCTGCTCCAAAGGACCAATCCCCACTGTCAGGTGCCACTGTATCCATTCAGATTCTAGCAAGTGACCAGAAGATTTCTTCTTTTTCTTTCTTGGATCATAGATATATACAATAGATCATAAATAACCACTAATATATAATATCACCTACTGATGATGTTATCAACTTTTAAAACCAGCAAAATCAATTATAATTTTCTAAGAGTCAAGATTCAAATAATATTATATTTTTTTATACTTCTTGATTTTAAAATTGAATTCAAATTTAATTGTTTTATTTGAATTTTAGTCTACAATCTTTTTCTTCCAAATAAGTCATAGATTTCTTTTTTAATAAAAAAATCATCAT
Source organism: Castanospermum australe (assembly GCA_019955255.1). Lineage (NCBI taxonomy): Eukaryota > Viridiplantae > Streptophyta > Magnoliopsida > Fabales > Fabaceae > Castanospermum > Castanospermum australe. The sequence continues at coordinate 156,373 of NSJW01000669.1, forward strand.
AATTGATTAATATTTACCAACTAGAGTCGGATATGTGTGAAAAATGAAAAGAATAATGCTAAAAAATATTTTTAAAGAATTAACTTAAAAGTTATCTTTTTAATTAAATTGAAAATATTAATATTTTTAAATTTTAAATAAATTAATTTTTTTTATTTTTATTTGATATTTTTATTAATTATTTAAAAAATTATTATTAAATTATTACTAAATAACCAATCGGATAAGATAATTATCTTAAAATTAATGCCTTATCTTTTTAATAAATCCTCCTACATCTTTCAAGTTATTTAAAATATAAAATATTAAATATAAAATCAAAAGTACTTAATATTTTAATATTTTAAAAGTATTTAATACTATTTAATTTAATTAATTAAAATTTATCTTATATTAATATTTTTTTAAAAATATTAAATGAAAAGATGAATATATTTATTTATTTTTTAATAATTTTAATACAAATAAATCATATTCTTTAATAATTTAAATAATTAAAATCTACTAATTACCTCTATTCATTGCTTGGGTACAAAGTTAATATACTAATAACTAAAAAGTATTTATTTTTATTTAGTAATTAATAATATTACAAAACTGATTATTTAAAAATACTTGCAATTTTTCAAATGATAAAAAATTTCACAAAAGAAAAATTAGTAATTCTTATAAATCATTAAATGATAATTAAAATAATGAACAAATTCAATGAGTAATTAATAATTCTGTTACAAAAAATTTATTAGCTTACTTTTTTAATTGTAAATTATATAGAAAAGATTTGAAATTTATGCAATTCAAATTCTATGAATTAAGCCAATTTTTTTTGCCGGCACATGAATTAAGTCAATTTTAATTAATATTAATAAATTCCCTTTCTTAGTACAGTTTAAGTTTAACAAATTAACAAATTAATTTTTAAAAAAATCTCACTTCAGTGGCCTACCCCGTAATTTAAGAGATAAACAAGGGCATAATATAAGCTATCATCTTTAATTTGGAGAAAAGACAAAAAGCAGGTCAGCGGCAGCAGAAAGAAATGGTTGGCCGTCCAACACTGTCACGGCCTTTTTGCAGCTTTAAATGGGAAAACAAATTAATTTGTGAAAAAGAAAAAGGAACCCCTTTTTTTCCCCCTAATTTAGATTGCTTTATTGCAAATTTACCATAATAACCACTGATCCTAATTTCTTAGAAATATTTTTTTAATTGCCCCTCACGGACGTGAAATTCTTCTTAACCAAATTGTATTTATCGGGTTTAGCAATTTATTCAAACAAAATCCTAAATATTAAATTACTTTATCATTCTTGTTTTATCTTTGGTTTTTTCTCCTTGATTTTTTTCTTTTTTAATGTTGCAGCGGTATTTATTTTGAGCTCTGTATTTCTCTCTTTTTCAACACTTTCAATTCAAGTAGCTTTGGAAAAACCAACCAGCCAACGGGTTTTTCACTTTTTCCACCTCCTGAAATTTGTAAGTTGCTTTGAATTTCTGGAGCAAACAGCTTTTGTGCTTATTTATTTATTTATTTTTGTTATTTTTTATTTTCACTCTGCTGGTGGATTGAGCTAGTTAAGTTCTGGGTCACCTGAAAAGAAATCTGAGTACAAGATTACAGCTTCAGAAGAAGCTTGCTGAAGTGCGGAATCGCAGTGACAGGTCATGATCTTTGCATTCTGAAGAATATCCAGAGCTTGGTGTTGATATGATTTTCCAAAAGAATATAAGAAGCTTTGTTTTGAAATTTCTTTTTTTTTTTGGTTTTTATTATTAATTTTTCCTTGAGTTTCAGCTTTCTGTCTTTTAAAGGTTAGGAAAATGCTGGGTATGAAGCAGATTTATGCAAAAGGGTGTGGTTTATTTTTCTGTTTTTGAAAGCCTTTGGTACTTTTGGATGGCTACTGTTTTGTTTTGAGCTGCAGGCTAAGAAATATTTGGAGTAAATGAATGATTTTTTTTTAACCAAAATTTGTTTTTTCAGAAATTTCTTAGCCAAGTGGGTTTTTAAATTATAAAATTGTAAAATATTTTACTAATTTTTGTTATTTTACTTTTAATGGCTAATTTTTTTTGTTTACATCCTTTGTTATGAGGTGAATTTCTGGTCCCAGTATTTGAAAACTGAGGAAGTACCCAATTTTCAGATGTGAGAACAAAGAAAAAAAAATACTTTGGTCGAAAATAACTGCATTTGTTTGTAATGATTCTCCACTCTGACCCTAGAGTGCCGTAATTTTTGCGATTTAATGCATAGCTAAAGTTCGAAAATGGATCTCTGCTAATATAGCGAAAGAGCTCCATGTAAACCCAAAGTTTGTGTCTTTACTCTTCTTTCTGCTTGGTCTGTGAGATCCTTTGATGGGTTTTCACTGTGCCTTTCGAGCATGCTCAAGAAGGTTGAAGGCATTGATGTGTTTGCTAAAATACTGTAATTTTTGTAGTGACATTTGCTCTAATAACCCATTTGTGCTTTCTAATTGTTCTATGTTGATTTCTGGCGTCGCAGATGTTGGTTTGAATATAGAGACTGGGGAGGGATAATTCAATATATGCATGGAAGCAAGAGAAGGTATCAGTTCTGGGGTTACAGTGATAGGGGCTGAAGCTCCGTCAGCTTATCACGTGGCACCAAGGAGTGAAGCTCCAAACCAGGGTCATGTCCCTGAAGCAGGAGCTGCAGCTGTTGGTGTCTCACCGGTGAGTGTGGGACAGGATGGAACCACAGTTAAGAAGAAACGGGGTAGACCAAGGAAATATGGGCCAGATGGGTCCGTCACTATGGCATTGTCACCATTGCCAATCTCATCTTCAGCTCCACCTTCTAATGACTTTTCAACCGGAAAGCGTGGGAAACCACGGGGGATGGAATACAAGCACTCAAAAAAATTTGGGTTGGATCATCTAGGTAATGGGTCTTTGATGCTTTTAATGCTCATGTTGCATTGCCTGTGCACAGCAAAATTATATGTTTCACTAATATGGTTTATCAAGTGACTTTCATTTTGTTGGTGACCTTTTCTTTTTGAAGTTTGTGTAGTATCTTTCTGTTTCTGATAGTAAAATTAATTGTTTTGTTTCTTAGGGTTTGCTTTCTGTCAAACTTCTAAACTACTTTCCATGGATGCGTGAAAAAGCTCTCAGTTTTATTTATAATACCTTACAGGAGTCCAAATTTGTACTGAAGATTTTTGTGAGGCCAGGTGCAATGAATTAATTTGTAAATTTGTTGTTGTTTCCATGCATAGAAGGCAGAATTTTTTGTGTCAGCAAAGGAGTCTATCCGTATATAATTGTCAGAGATTGAATGCATCTCATGAATGGCGTGGTATTTCTTGATAGATAACCTCATTAGCTACCTTAATCTAGTTAATCAGATATTAATCCACTCGTGTTTCTCTGTTTCTGCTAGGGCCACAGGAGAGAACTGATTCCCTAATTAATGGTGAAGAAGAGAATATATATATATATATATATATATATATCCCTCACATTTAATGCGCTAACTAAAATTCATAATTTTATGACAAATTTGGCCAGATAAATTGGTAATTGTTGTAAGTTAAGCTATAACCAGCAAGAAAGGTAGACCTTTTTGTTTGTTTGTGCTGTGAGGTGGAGAGGATAAATGCTGATTTTTTTTTTTGAGGATAAATGCTGAATTTTTTTATGGGGTGGGATGGTGGTGGTTAACGTTGATTGCTAGATGTGAGTGATATCTATAAACTTGAGCTTATTTGGGGAAGTAACTTCTACTTTAGAAGATTAGAACTTAGAAAGATTATTGTCTATTTGAGCAGGACAAAAATTGTTTTCTTTTTCTGTCTTGTAAAAACATTAAGTTATTATATTATTGATGTGAAGATCTCATTGATGGTAAATAACTGTTCCAAAAAAAAAAGAATATGATCAGACTTTATAGCAGGAAACATTGAGAAACTATACCTTTTAATATTTTAAGGTGTTTTCCCAGAAATAACATACTATTTATATACAAATTTACATGCACTTTCTTACAGGGGTTGAAAGTTACTATTTCCTTGACACCTCAGATATGATTTTGATGTATTTCTTGTTGTGGAATGACCAATTTTATTTGTATTCTTTCACTATTATTTTATCTACCGTGCTTAACTTGTCTACTAATTGTGCTCAGCTTAGTTTTGGAAACGTCACCATGCTAATTGGTTAATGTGTATTCTTACTTTAAGTTTCAACTCAGTTCTGTTAATGTCTATTGTTGGTACTTCTGTAGGTAACTTACATGCATCTTCTGTTGGTACAAACTTTATGCCCCATATCATCACTGTCTATGCTGGCGAGGTATGTGCTTCACAGGGAGAGAGAGAGAGAGAAGGGGGGGGGGGGTGAACGAGGGTTTTAGCTTCATTTGGTGTATATGAGTTTGCTTTGAATTTATCTCTCTCAACTATCCTTTGTTATACTTACCCTTGAGGGTCCATAATATATAGGATTGTATAAATTTCTGACATCAGCCACCTCACTTTTCTGGCATATTACTGTTTAAGTCTTAAATATCTATTCTGTGTAGAGGGTTTCTCAGTTGCCTTTTGGAGGGTAAATTTTGCAAATAACCATTGCTCACTAAATGTCGTTTTGTATTGGCATTCTCATTGACACAAGACTAACCTGTAATTATTTGATTTTTATAAAGTATAATTTAAAAATGATTGTATAATTTGTTCCTGTTATTCTTGTTTTACAACTCATTACTTGGTTCTAGATCTGCGGTGTAGTTTGATGGACAAACAATAGTTGTATTTGTTTCTGCATATATTTGAGTTACTCCTATGATAAAAAGCTCAATTCTTTGTACTCTATTATGTATTTGATGGAGAAAAACTTTTATTTAGACCTTCCTTAAGCATGCTTTATATTTTTGTGACACTAATTCTTCCTGACTAAGTTAATGTTATTTTTGCTTTACTCTTTGGTTGTTGCAGGACATTACAATGAAGGTTATATCTTTTTCTCAACTAGGACCCCGAGCTATATGCATCTTATCTGCTAATGGTGTAATTTTCAAATGTTACACTTCGTCAGCCTGATTCTTCTGGGGGTACTTTGACCTATGAGGTGACGCAGTAAATCATGTCATTGATTATATGTTTATTTTATTATTCCAAACTTGCTTTTTTTAATTAAATGAGCAGAGATTCTGAATTTGTTTAAGTTTCTCACCTAAATTCATTTGAAACTTCTATCTGACAAAACAATACTTTGTTCAGTTTTATTTTGCTCTAGTCATGAACTTAGAAACTTTGTTGAATAAGCATATATGATTGAAACCTTCACTGTTCCTTGTGCCTATTCCCTATTTGGTTTCATATTGACCTTTATCTCTCATAAAGATTGATGCACTGTTGTTGATTTGATTGTTGTTTTATTTTCGTTTGTGCCAGAATTGAAAGTGGGGTTCCTTGACCTTGATACATTTGCTGACGAGTTTATGTTACTTCTGTTTGCTTTTGTATGCGTTAATAATGTGCATGATGGTTATTCTAAACTACTTCCATGAACTAGTATGAATATACTTTTTTTGGGGATGGCAATAATTATAGGATTGCCAATATTTACAGTGAGCACAAAAAATTTTTGAAAAATTAGTAATGATGTCCAGAATTTATATAAACATCGATTTGTAAACACTTTCTGTTTAGTAAGTTAATTATGAATGTGAGAAAGTTGAATTTGATGATATGGTAAAATTTTACTAATATATATATCAAAACATAGTGTTGTTAGTCATGCTATTTGTTGTCAATAGCAGTTCAAGACAAGATTATCTCTTATTAATGGTAATTTGCTTGAAATAAAGATGATGCAAGCATATGGGGAAGATTTTATAGTAGTAGTAATAAACAAACAAAAAATCTTTTCAAGTGCAATTAATGTACATGTTGCTTGTGATGAAAAGTTGAAAACATAATGTGAAATTTGTAGAAATTGATTATCAAGCTGATCTATTTCTTTTGCTTTGATTGAAACTTTTAGTTGTTACAATCTATAGAAAGAATGTTGAGAAATAAATTACTTGTCCATATTCTATGCAGAATTCTTTCAATTGGAAACTTGTTTCACACTCTTACCTAAACCCTAAGCATAAAGATAGATGTTTCATGAAACGTAGGCAAGGGCCGAAAGCTGTCACGTCTGTTGGTTTTTAAAAAGGATACAAGTAAGCCATTGAAGGCTCTCTATATTACCCTCATTCAATATTAAAAATAGCTGCTCCAACCGGGAATTTAGAAAGCTCGACCAGAGATAAGGGAAACTTGATTGTCAGCCTAGCAGATAGACGAGAGTACACTAAATTTAGACATGATAAACAGTGGCTTTTGGCAAAACCTTTGATTGCTGTGAAACTAATCAATAAGAGGCCCAAGATTTCAAAATGAGGATGGACTACGAAGATTGGGGGTTTAAAGGCGTGTTTCAACTATTCTTGATATGCATTGTACTTTAGGCTTAAGAATGAGTTTCCCTTTTTAGCCTTAAAATGAGAAGTGTAGGAATATTACTTAGTTTAAGAAGATTCCAGGATTTAGGTTTTACTGTGTAGAGACTAGAAATGATTGAAAAACTGTTAGGTTTCGCTGGAAATGACTGACATAAAGGCCTGGTTTGGCAGTTGTGTCTTTGCTGGTACTTGAGTAAATTGTATTTTGGCAATTGTAGTTTTTCATTTGTTATTGGTATGGGTCCATGATGGGGTGCTATAATATCTTCTGTTTCATATTTCTGTAAACAAATATTTTTATAGGGCCGTTTTGAGATACTTTCCTTGTCTGGATCATTCATGCCTACTGACAACCAAGGAACAAGAAGCAGGTCAGGTGGGATGAGCGTCTCTTTGGCAAGCCCTGATGGTCGTGTTGTAGGCGGTGGAGTTGCTGGTCTTCTCATAGCTGCCAGTCCTGTGCAGGTAAACATCACCCCCTCCTTTCCCCATTTAGGATGTGCTCAATAATGTATGCGTTCATTCATTGGTATCTGTTGGGAGTTCAGTGGGGTTTGGGTGTTAAGTTTGGATTCAAAACAGCCTTCATTATCCCATATTTTCTGTGTGATGTTGAAAAATGAACCAAATCATATGCCTTGAGTATATCCCCGAACAACATAGGGTTGAGAATTGAAAGAGGCCGGCTTGTGTGCCTTAACAAATAAAGGGCACAAGAGAATTGCTGTAGTGAAGCTTCTAATACAGTTTATTCTGGAGAAGTTAGACATAGTTCTTCCTCAAATGAAGCATTACTTAGATGACTTACGCAAGTCCTCTTTTATTTCAGGTGGTGGTGGGAAGTTTTCTACCAAGCAACCTGCAAGATCAGAAGCCAAAGAAGCCCAAGACTGATTATGCACCAGCTACTGTTACCCCAGCCATTGCAGTGTCTTCTGCACCACCCCCAACTAATGCTGAGAAAGAGGATGTCATGGGTGGACATGTGCTGCAAAATTCTGTAACCCTTAACTCAGGCCTCTCTCCTCCCTCCACCTTTCGCAGAGAAAACTGGGTTAACATGCACTCTATACCGGACTCAAGAAAGTCAGCTACTGATATTAACATATCTTTGCCTGATAGTTAAAGTTGGTGATCAACCCCCTGACAACATTCATGGCTGAGCTGTTTATTTAATGTTTACAGTGTTATCTATTATCCGAGATTGTTTCAAACTTGTTGTCTATTGCCTGTCACCATAGGATGCAGTTGACAGTGTTGTAAGATGCAGCTAGGATTTTACATCTTTCTTTGTCAGGTAGAGTATCTGATTTGTCGGCTGATTAGGTAGATGCTGCACTCTGCAGCAGTGCAGCATTCTGAGTAGGCTAATCCGGATGTAATGAAAACTTGTTTGCCTATTTATTTAAGACCGAATTTGTTGAAGCTTTTGATATGTCTCATGGTTCTTTTTTTTCTTCTTTATATGGTTCATAGGGATTTGTTACTGTGGTTTAAATTTACGACCTCTGCCTAAATGTTTACTCACTCCATGTTTGATGTTTATTTAAAATTTGAAATTTGGCAAATGGGAATGCACAAAATTTCTAAATGCCAAATTTCTAAATTTGATTACTTTTGTTCCCTTGGTTTATCAGGAAACATGTCTACAGTTTATGTTTGAACGCTTTTATATTTACTGTTATTATTATGTCTAGTATATCATTGGATTTTATCTGGGACAAATAAGTAAAAATAAAGATTTTTTTTTTCTTCTTAGAATTAGGTGGAAACTCTAGAGATGGGTTTTTCTTGTTAAGCTCTTTGTTAAATTTTTTGAGAGGACGCTAAACTAACCCTTATAATCATTTGCTCGTCTAAATAATATCCACTATACCTATTTTTTTCCGAAAATTTCTTTGGGGTAAAAATGACATTCGATGTTCATCCAGTAATTTTTTAATTTCTTTAGAGCTATAGACGTGATAAGCCATAATGAAAAATTAAAGGAAAAATGAGAGTTTAAGTTGGTGTGTTATTAAATGATTTTGGTCCAAGTTACGTGAAAATTTTAATTCTATGATAAATAGATTTAATTAATAATTTATTTATAATTAATTTCGAATTTATAAAAAGTGTTTAATTTATGATAAATAAATTATTAGTTAAATTAATTTATTGTATCGTTAACATTTTTGTGTCATTGGGATTGAAATTATTTAGCACTAAACCGTCTAATCACGCTCTGTCCTTTCCCCCAAAACTTTTCTTTTTTTTTTTTGGGGGGGGGGGTGGAGGGTATTAGGGCTCGGGTTGAGGAAATTAAGGAAAGTCCTAATAGTATGCTCGCTATAACTATAGTTATCAGTACCTATATAGTCTATATACTATATAACAGTAGCTGCCACCGGCAGTTCTCCCACCGAAAGTTGCACTGACGAAGATACAATCTTCTCACACCATCTGTCATTTGATGATATATTAATTTTACAACAACGATATTCGCACATCATTTTTATTACACATTTCTTGCATCATTTCTTTTGTAAGTAATAAAATAGCATGAACACAAATTTCAACGCACTCTTCAACTTTTTCTTCCAACAAGAAGTTGTAAAGAATGCTGTACACTAATACATGTGCATGAATCATTTTCCTTAATTTTAAGTTCACTGAACTCTTGACTCTTTTTACACTGGAACTGTTAGTCATGTAGATTGGAGCATGTAGTTGGTTTGCCGGACTTAAAAGGCGATGAAATACTTGTTAGCAGTTAGATGTGCCTTTCTGTTCCTGTTGTATTCCTTTTACGTAATTTGTTGTTCAATGCTTGTTACAGTGGCTTGACTTAATCAAACTACGCAGAGAAGAATCAGTTGCATGAAAAATGCAAAGACAAAAGTTTGTTTGTTTTTTTTCGCCTTTCTTCTTCTGTTGTGATATTTTCTTCATTTGTTTCTTTTTTCTTTCTTTGTCCAAAACATTGTTGTTTTATCTTCATTCGTTGTGGTACTACATCCGTTCCATGCTTATAAACTGACGTGCAAAACTGCAAATTAAGAAGACACAATGTGTTTATTGAAACTCAGTTTTTGGCCTGTTGATATAAACTCCTAATATTATACATTCACCAAAATTATGACAAAGCAATTATTACTGTTATAGATGTGTAGCATTTAGACCAAACTGTAGCCAGGAAGTTTAAAGGCAATTCTCTTATCTATCGTTTCCCTTAGCCTCTCAGCATCCTTAAATCTCCCAACACCAGCAAGAATATTGGACATAAGAACATAATCCCCACCATGTCCTCTCTCCATCTCCAGTATTTTCCTGGTCACCCTCTGACCAATCTCAACATTATTGTGAACGCTACAAGCACCCAGAAGCGCCCTCCACATTACAACACTGGCAACCTCAAGAGGTACCTGTAAAGCAATCTTTTCAGCTTCTTCTAACCTCCCGTCCCTCCCCAGCATATCTATCAGACAGCCATAGTGCTTGATATCTGGAACAAGTTGACAATCGTTTACCATTTGGTTGAAAAACTTGAGCCCCTCCTCAACCAATCCTCCATGACTACAAGCATTCAAAACACTCAGGAACGTCACACAATTTGGCCTAACCCCAGCCTTCTCCATGCTTGCAAAATTCTCTACAGCTTCCCTTCCCATCCCATTCATTGCAAAACCTGAGATTGCTGAAGTCCATGACACCAGATCTTTCCTCTGGTCAGGTATCTCCTGGAAAAATCTACTCGTACTTGCTATGCATCCGCACTTTGCATACAAATCCATTAGTGAATTTGTAATGCGTGTATCAAAGGCATTGAACCCTCTTTTCTCCGCATAGCCATGGACTGACTGACATATCTTAATATACCCAAGATTTGCAATGGCTGGAAAAATGGTCAGAAGAGTTACTTCATTAGGTTCTATACCATCAACTTCAACCATTTTCCTAAACATAGTTAATGCTTCAATAGGCCGATTCATGCGAGTGTATCCATCAATAATAAGAGTCCAGGAGACTACAGTCCGAGCAGGCATTTGATTAAACACAGAACGAGCAAGTTCAACCTCACCCCATTTAATTAAACCGGTAATGAAAACATTCCAGGTGACTGTATTTCTCTCAGGCATTTCGTAGAACACCTGTGCGGCTTCAACTAGGAGACCCCACACCGAGAACATATGCAGCAAACCAGTTTGTACGTAGACGTGAAACTGAAAACCCACTTTGAATACGAGGGCGTGAAGCTGAATTCCAAAGACAGTGCTGTTCGAGTTGGCACAGGCATGGCAGAGGAAGGCAAAAGCGAAGCTGTCAAGGGAAGGGTATGTCAGAAACGAATGGCACTGCTGGGTATATCTACAAAACTGAAGAGCTTCATGTGGGAAGGAGCCGAGGGAGTAGCAGCGAATCATGTTATTGAAGAGAAGTAAACAAGTGGGGGTGCTGTAAAAAGGGTAGCGAAGCAACCCAGAGGTGATGATGTGAGAGTGGACCTGTTGGGCAGCTTGGCGATGAGACGGGTCTCTGAGCAAAAGGGAGACCAAGTGCTGTGGGTGCTTAGGTTGGGGATAATAGGATGAAGGAACACTGATTTTGGAATAAGGAAAACGTTGGAGGATTTGGTTTGAGGTGGCTGCGAAACTAGCTGAAAGGGGTTGCCTCAACTTCAAGCGTGACATAGTATGTGTAAGACATGCAATGCAAGGATCTATGGTGTTTCTGACATGAACATTCACCCCATTGCGGAAACACAAGACGTTGAAGTTGTAAGAATCAGGTAAGAGGTGATGTAGCTACACGACCACTGTATGTGCGGTTGAATTAGATTTTTTAAATTTAATTTTAAATGAATTTGATTTTATAAATATGATTTTATTCAAAAATAAGTTTAATTAAAGTAATTTATGTTTGAAAAAAAAATTTATTTAGTGTGTAAATAAAAAATAATTGTTTCAAAGATCAAACAGGTTTTAAAGATTAAAATTATATTTGAAAAATAATATAACTATTAAAACAAAAAATAACAATAAAAATAAGTACAAATTCGAACTTTCGAAAACTTATTTTGAACGGTGTAAATGCCCACCCAAGGCAACCGAAAATATATAGCCAGGGCAATCTTACTTTACCAGCTTGCGTTAGTACCTAAATGACCTTACCTGTAAGAAGAGAACACTTTCTTTACAAAATGGCATTGTATCCCGAGTGAGGTAATATTTTGTAAGAGCGAGAAGGAGCAGTACACTTATTCAATAAAACATAACAAGTGGCACATAAATTGAATCTGACATTAAATTAACTATATAATATTTTATAATAAAATTAAAACCGTTGTATTACCATCAGATCACATAAGAATTTTGCCTGCATATATATCAATAAAAATCAACGGGTAGTTGATACACTGAAGGAAAATATAGCATGTATCATTTTGGAAGGATGCTACCAATGTAGATTCAACTGTTGTATCTGCTAACTGCCATTTTTTACAACAAAAGAAAAATGAATTACAGTTATTTGCTATAGTTGTCTATACAAGGATGGAAGAAGCTATGTTGATTACAGAAGCATAACTAATTGAAAACTATAAATCTTTCCACCTGTGACTTCATCTTTCCAAGAATTAAATTAGCTGATATAAAAAGGGATAACTTTTTGGTATGAGTTGTCCCCCTTCAAACAGAAGTACTGGAAAATTGCACATGGCAGGGGAGATGAGCCACCAGTTAATCATTGTCATCAAGGGTCCACACCAACCTAAAACGAATTCGGATGAGAGAACAGTCACCAACTTCTCCCTTGAAAGAGTACAGAAGAATTCACCAAAAAAGATAAATTTCTAATCACAATACCAGAAAATAGACAGGACGAATAGCACAAGAAGATGTGCAACTTTAAACAGCCGTTGCTTTTTCTCCCAATTCAACTCACTGTAGATTTCAGTAACATCCATCAAGTGTTCTCTTCTAACGTGCCTGGTGATTAATTAGCTTCCATGTCATACGAGATGTAGCAATATCATGGAAATAATATGCAGTATATGCATGTGTATTAAGAACTCCATATTTTAGCTTTGAGAGAGGTAGGATATTGAAATTTACTATGCTTTCTCTGATTCCCAAAAATCATCTCACATAGAATTACACCAAGCTGCAGATATCCATTTTAATGCCAAGATGTCATGGATGAAACCAGATCAGACCATTTGAAAATGTCCATTGCATCATGCTTAAGATATTCTCTGTGATGGCAAATTGGCAATACAGCCTGTGTGTTTTATACAGAAAGGAAACAATAGCTCCCAATGCAAGATGGCGGATCAGATTTCTAACTTATGCCAAACTACGGTTCAAACAGTTTTAAATGACTAAATTAATAGAGAGTAGTAATGTATATTTTTCACGGAAGATTTTATACAAATTGTATGACGTGCACAATCACCCTTTTGAATAGGAGTGAGATAAATCAATTACAAAAATGAGGTACACAATTTAGAGGTTAATATATATCACAACAAATCTCCTTCATGTATGAATTCCTTGAATTCAATTTAATTTGTAATATTTAGCATTACTCGTTAATAGAACACAAACTTTTTGAGAGGAGGCAAGGAAGAAAAACACTTACAGTCTCACATTGTAATACAGGCAAGGGACAGACACCAAGAATATAAACCAGTGTCCTGTTACAAGAAGGGTGCAGCAGAAGATTCCTTGGGTGATAAACTCTGGCAAGATAATCTGGTTTATCCGAGATGTCGAATCATACGGGTTGATATAATCAAACTCAAGGTCCACCAACAATATAAGCTGCAAGAGAAACCAGGTTTGGTCAAATTCATTTTGTAAACTAGTAAGTAACTAGGCAATGCCTACCCAAAAATTTCTCAAAAGGAAGTAAAATCAATAAGAAGAATCAATTTCTAGATATACCCAGAATTTAACGATTGGTGAATTCTCCATTAAAAACAAGTTATGCAACAACCCACAATATTAGTGAATGCTGTCCTTAGAAAACCAAACAAAGGTCAGGAAAACAAACAAAACACATCCAAACAGGTGGTTGATTGTAAAATCTGCAGTCGTCAACAATTCAACATGGCAATACACAATGTCAGTTAATTCAACACACCTGGTAGCCGAGGATACAAAGCAGGGTCAATATGAGGACAAACGACAAGATCCAATAAAACACCTCCACCATGACATCTACCACCGCAAAGCCTCTCTATCTCTCAGTTTCTCTCACTGTCTCTGTTTCTCAGACTCTTTCTTCAAAGAGTTCCTCTGTGTTCTGCAGTTTCAGTTATCTGTCTTCGGTCTCTCTCTTCATTTTTGTCTGTTATTATTATCTTACACTCCTATTCCTTTTCTTTCCCTTAGATTTGGTTTTTGACTTTTTCTGTTTTGTCTTGACTTTTTTTACGGTGTCTGTTTTCCATGCTTGGTCAAATTTATAGAATTTACCCGACTCTTCTCTCTTTACTGGTGGTACAATGTATCACAAATCTTAGGCTTATTTTATTATTTGTGTCATACATTTTTTTTTACTCTTCTATAGTTGCAGTTATACCAATGCATTTTAGGGTTATCATATAACCTTTCAGGTAATATAGAAGTTTTTAAATTTTCAAAAATTTATCATGAAGAAATTTTTTATAAAAGTATATGAATGAATTATATAATCAATCAAATTATGAATCGAACACTCAACTAATTATGATTCATTCTTGTAATTATATTTATGGTTAGCTAGTTTGAACTGAGTAGAACTACTCCAACTAGCCGGTTGAATTATTTGATTTGGTTGGTTATTATTATTTTTTAAGAAAATATTTTTTCTCATTTTATGAGTGTTTCTTAAATTTTTATGTTATTGCGTATGAATTATTTTTTATGATGTTGTCTACTCTAATCAACTAATTTAATCGATTAAATTTAAACTAAAAGTCTCACCAATTTATCATTTGATCCAATTTTAATAATATTACGTAAAATAACTATCACCTAAGTTTTATCCTAGTGTTTTAAAAATTGATTCGATAATATGGGTAGAACTAGTAGAACCACATTCACATAAAAAGAGTTGGGGATGGGCTCCTTGCAACAGGCCCAAGAAAACGAGTGGTGGGATGGGCTCTTTGCAACAGGTCTATATTTGAACAAAAAAAAAAGGGCCATATAAGTAACTACCATGTAGTGTGTAAACGGTACACTGTCTACATATAGACGACGTCGTTTACGAGGACCGCGTTTGATTTCTTGAATGCGAAGACAGATCTAAAGACTAGAAAAAAAGAAAAGCAAAGCTTGCCCCTTTGGCACTTCTTCCTTCTTTTCACGCCCTAGTTTTTCTTCTTCTTCTTACTGTTCTCCACTCCCATCCATCATGACCAAGCAGCAAGCTAACTGGTCTCCCTACGACAACAATGGCGGGTACTCTCCCTTTCTCTTTTCGGTTCGGAGTATTTTTCCATGTCGTTTCTTCATTGATGATTTATTTTGGTTTTTGGTTATTTTTTGGTAGATCCTGCGTTGCAATTGCTGGAGCGGATTATTGTGTAACTGCAGCCGATACAAGGATGTCGACGGGTTATAATATCCTCACCCGGGATTACTCCAAAATTTGCAAACTGTATGGATCATCTACTTGTTTGCATACTTGCTTTTTGCTTCTTCTTTTTTTTAACTCTAATCGTTATTATAAATATGGTAAATGGGGTTGATTAAAGTTTTAGCCTTTTTGTTTGCTCCAATTCAATTGGCTTTGATGATGTTATCGAAGATGAGAAGGGGATATCTTCTTAGAGCAGTATTGCTTTTAGACGTTTCTATTTGAAAATTGATGGAGTTTACTTTTTTTTTTCTGGAATTAAATATCTCAATTCTGAAATTTTGGTCGGTATATGAGGGAATAGGGATACTTTTTGTTTTATGACTGTACATTAAATTTTAGGTCAACACTTGAGAGACGCTTCTAATTACATTTTCATCAAATAGAAAGAGTTCAGTGTCAGGAATGGTGATGGGGAAGCGCTACGTTGGAAACAAATACCGTTTTTATTATATGAATGGGTTATAGAACAGCTGCTAATAATTTGTATATCTTTCTGCTTGCTAAAATCCAGTTTCCGTTTTAATAATACATTTACTTTTTATTTGTTTTTGGTACAATGACAAGAAGTTGACAACTTGTTAGGTTCTTTCTAGTTGTTTTACAATTATATTTTTGCATATTTGAGATATGTGGGAGCACTAGCATTTCTTTTTTAATTGGTGACTTGAGTTGATTTGCTTGTGTGCTTTTAGTACTCCGTACTCTTTAAGTAGTCAATCATCTCAGAGCATTCGACACTGTTTTTGTTGCAAGTTTATGTTGTTTAAGGATGCAAACTGGATTTTTATTTGTCTTTCTGACAATACCTGTTTCATATGTTTCTTTCTTCTTACCTTACAGAGCTGACAAATGTGTGATGGCCTCTTCTGGTTTTCAAGCTGATGTAAAAGCTTTACAAAAGGCATTGTCTGCTAGGCATTTGGTGAGTCAAGAGTCTCAAGACACCAAATACTATTTTATTTACAAATTCTTGCAGGCATAGCAATTAGCAAATACAGTCTATGTTTAATCATTCAGAATCTGTTCTGTTGGGAGGTTTCTCTATATTGATTACTCGTTTCTATTAGATCTTTCTGATTTAGTTGGAAAAAGAACTTTGCTCAGTTCTGATTTGTTTTCAACCTCCCTATGTGTAAAGTAACATTCGTCAATCAGAAGAGTTGAAGTACTTTATTGAAACTAATTGTATTACATCATAATTTGAATTGAAGATGATAGTTGATAGGAGTACTTTTACATTTGTTGGTTATGTCAGAAGTTTTGTTCTTTTTATTATGCTGGGAAAGAAAATTCTTTTCTGCACAGATTATTATATATTCAGAATTGTGAACAAAAATGTTGAGGAAGATAATAAACATGATTGAAAAAGAAATATTTTCTGCTATGTTCTGGCAAGTTTTAGTTGTCAAACTTTCCAGTGTCTTTTTGTCATCTTTTGAAAAATTATGTTGCAATTGATACATCTCTCTGAATTGGTCCCATGTGCAATTCAAGATGCATGAATGAAATTAGTTTTTGTGATTTTATCAGAATGACACACTGGATTGATTTGATGATACTAATTTCATGAAATGTTAAAGCTTATAGGCTTTTATCAATGTATATCACCTGATTAATTATATTGTTTGGTGTTAGTTACAAATATGGGGGAACTGTAGTATTGGACTCTTAATTGTTCTGTACCTTCTGTGACTCTCTTGTTTTAAGTTTACCATGAAAAAGAAAATGGGAGCTTCTGGTGGAACTGACATGATACCATCTTTTTTTTTTTTTAAATTGAATGCAGATATATCAGCATCAACACAACAAGCAAATGAGCTGCCCTGCGATGGCTCAGTTGCTTTCCAACACTCTTTATTACAAACGCTTCTTTCCTTATTATTCTTTCAATGTTTTGGGTGGTCTTGACAATGAAGGTGCACTATTTCTAGCTTTCTATGCTTGTTCATGTCCCATTTTATATTTGCTAATAGCTACTTCAACCTAAAATAGGGAAGGGATGTGTTTTCACATATGACGCTGTTGGTTCCTATGAGAGGGTTGGATATAGTTCTCAGGGTTCTGGTTCCACACTCATTACGCCATTTCTGGATAACCAACTGAAATCCCCCAGCCCACTCCTATTACCTGCCAAGGTAAGTTCTCAAATTGGTGCTTTGCTTGAAATGTTTGATAATTAAAATTTCGTTTGGCTAACACCAGCCTTAAAACCATGATATCTTGCAGGATGCTGTTACTCCACTGTCTGAAGCAGAAGCAGTTGATCTGGTCAAAACTGTTTTTGCATTCTGCAACTGAGAGAGATATATACACTGTAAGTTTGTGTTCTATACGTGATTGCCATCTGACTTGAGGATAAACTTGTAACCTACTATGGATGTTTTTGCAGGGAGATAAGCTTGAAATTGTCGTCCTAAATGCTAGTGGTATTCGCCGTGAATACATGGACCTAAGGAGAGATTGATGATTCATACAGAAATTTATTGTTGGAGGTGCCAGACCGGTATTGAAAATGTTTGAAAAGTTTTAAATGTTGTGGTGGGTTTTTCCCATGAGGCCACATTAAAGATAGCGTTTCCATTGAAGCCAATTTGAACAACTGCTAGTCTCTTAGTACTATAACCAGACTGTGCTTTCACTTTAAATTTGCACTGGATGTTATCGGAGCCTATTTCCTAGTGTCATTCAAGACTTTTGTGTTGAAAAGCTTATAAAATTTGGTTATGTTATTTCAAGCGAAATCCACTTCAGCTCCGCAATTAGTGTTTATAATCTGCATTATTTTGGCGTATGCTTATAATTTTTGTTTGGCTGAAAAGCATGCATTTCAATTTACTGAGTGAAATAAACCAATGAATGAACTGGGGTGATATCTTCATTTCATTCCTTCCACAGGAATCGTGCAATCCTAATAACGAAGGAAATGTATTTCTTTCAATGCTTTAAGCGAGTTTGGTAGCCTAATACAAAATTATTCAAGGTTGCAAAGCGTATGTGGAAAACATAAAGCACTTGCTGCGAAGTTGAATTCAATACTGTTGCTAATGCTGATGTGATTTCTGCACATGTCGCTCATATCTAGAGATTGCAAAGCAATCAGTGAGAGAGGGTGCCGTCCTGCTTCTGAGAGTAGAGTACGGGAAAGAGAGGAAGTATTGTTGGGTTTAGTGTGAAACTTGATTTTGCAGAAGGTGCTTGAAGATGCCATTGAAGCCATTGTTAGGAGCCGGAGGTGGGAAACCAAAGCAAAGCAATATCCCGCCTTGCAAACGTATGTGCGCCACAGTGCTCTGGCGGATATATTTATTAGCATCAAAACGCTCCTAATGATGTGTTGTTATTAACTTTTAAGTGAAGACCTTTCCACAAAAATTGGTGGTAATTTTTTTTTTTTTTGGAGGATAAATTTTGATATTAAAAAAATTGGTTTAAATCAGATATTTAAATTATGAGTAATGATAAACATTAGAAATTGAATCCCAATAATGCTTATATAAAAGAAAGAAAAAAAAAAGAGATATCAAATTTTAAACTATAAATTTTATCTTTATAATTAAACTCTATTTCAAAATAACTGTAAAGTGATGTAATAAAAAACCTTAATGCAAAGGTAATGATAATTTTCATAAAAATAACTTCCATTATATTTTCTATTTTTTTACATTTTTATTTTTCACCGACGCCAACAATTCACAGTTCACGCGCTCTCAAAACACAGCGTAAAATTCTCCATTCGTTGGATCTTTTGCATAACTTGAAGCGGGAAGAGGAATGAGCACCATCGCTCTCGCAAGACTTTTAAAATAGAACCCAAGCCACCCCAGCTTCTCCTGCAAGCTCACCACCCCACTGTCTCTGCTTCTCCGTCCATGGCTCGAAACAAGGTATGCTTTTTCCTCCTTTCCCCATACCCACTTACATTTACTAACTTCCAACTCATTTTTCACTTCTCAATCCTGAGGCTTTAGGGTTTTTTTCTTCTCAATTCTCAATTACTGATTTTATTGGGAAATCCCATTTTGGATGTTATCTTTTTACATTTCATCACTTCTGAAGCATAAATGTGTATTTGTTTATAATTTTGCTATCAAATTATGAAAAACAGGAAGCGTTGCTTTTGTTGCTTGATGTGGGTCCGTCAATGCATTCTGTTCTTCCTGAAATTGAGAAAGTCTGTTCCATGCTTGTAGAGAAGAAGGTATTAATCCACCCCGACCCTCCCTTTTTTTAATTCAAAATTTTAAATTTTTTTAGTTGTTGTCCCTATATTGTGTTTGGTTTTGTTTTCTAATATCTTCAATAACTTTTTTATTTGTGCAGCTGATCTTTAGCAAATATGATGAAGTAGGGATTGTCGTATTTGGAACAAAAGGTACTTTAATCTTTATGATGCATGATGTTGAGCTATTCGACTTGGTGTTTATTGGTTTCATTACCGATTTTTGGTGATGTGGTACAAAGTTTTCTTTGCACTGCAAAATGTTAGCTTATGTGGTGAGGATAGGGAGAATAAGAAAGCAACGATGGATATTCCTTGATTATGTTCCTGTGTTCCACATTTGTTATGTTTCATTCTCATAGAATCTTGTGCCCAGTTGACAGTACCGAGTTTTTCCATATTGATTTCCTTTGCTGTTCTTTTTCTTTAATTCACTTGTTTTCCTGTGATAAAGTTTGATCAAAGGCCTCCCTCACCTATGTTTATTTGACATTTTTCAGACACTGACAACGACCTTACTAAGGAAGTGGGTGGATATCAACATGTTGTGGTTTTAAAAAATATTAAAGTTGTGGATGGAGATATTGTTGAGGCTTTACAGCAACTGCCTCGAGGAACTAGTGACGGTGATTGTATCCACAAAGTTCTTGGTTTTATATAAACAAAGATGTCTGGTTCCATTATACAACTTACTTCCTTCTTCAAGAATAAGACTTGGTGTTTCACTTAATTTTGTTTCAAAGATCTTTTCTTATATGATTGGTATAATATTTTAATCTTTGCCTGAACATATTCTGTTTGTCTTATTAAAATTGAATAGATATAATCTGTAGCATAACTTTATAAGGTTAATTATTTAATTTTTCAAGAGGAAGTTGATCCTTTTGTCCTGCCAAGGATTTTAACTGATCAGCTGTCTTTTACTCTTTTCTGGGTACCTTGACTTTGATGGTAGTTCTTGATGCTGTGATTGTTGGCATGGATATGCTGATAAAAAAATTTGGAGAAACAAACAAGGGAAAGAAGCGTCTCTGTCTTATTACAAATGCACAGTGTCCAATAAAAGACCCTTTTGAAGGAACAAAAGAAGAGCAAGTTACCACCATTGCTAAACAAATGACGGTCCATGGCATGAGAATGGAAAGTATAATTCTGAGAGGAAAGCTTAGTCAAGATGCAAATAAGAGAATAATGGATGAGAATGATCGTCTGTTAAATATTTTTTCCAAGGAAACATCTACAAGGTTATTGTATGTGGAGAATCCAATTTCTTTGTTTGGAGCTCTTAGAACCCGAAATATAACTCCAGTAACAGTTTTCAGAGGGGATCTTGAATTCAGCCCAAAACTGAGGATTAAGGTGAGACCTTTGGTATGCTATATAAATAAATTTCCAGGACCATGATGACTGTCTTTTATAAAAGTCATTATAGTCATTTTTCTGACAGCATACACCACAGCTGATAAATCATCTGTTATTTCACATGTTTCTCATTTTCATTGTTGCATTAATTTGATGTTGTTAAGCCATCTTACAGTCTTTTTCTCTAAATCATTATAAAATGCTGCAATTTTAGGCGTCCATGGACAATATGGATCTTTATTTCCAATCAAATTAAATATTTTGATGCAAGATGAACATGGAAGGGCATAACCAATGTTTTTTTCTCTTGCATCTGCATCTTCATATTTAACATCATAATTTTGTTATTTCCTGCTTCATTTCTTGGTACTGCAATTTACTACTTTTATTTGCCACTAGAATAGTGAATATTTGTTTTTGAGCTAAGTATATCAAACTATGTACACAGAATTTTGTGTTACAGTTGAAGATTACTTGTTTCTCCAGATCTGTGATTATGGTGTTGGACACATTTCTGTGATCATTTGAGATGGTTTCTTGAATATTTAGGGTTTCATTTTCTTATTTTGAAAAATTTGCCAGGGCTTTTACATTTAAATTACAGCTTAGTACATTTGATGTTTGCTTATATTAAGTGTGCTATGCTAATTCCATAAAGTTTTTCAAAGTGTATAAACTACTTATAGAGGGCATATAAACTAGAAATGCAATATAGTTTCATTTTTTATCCATTTGTTAAAAATTTCACTTTAGTTGTGCTTCCAAATTTCACTTTTGTCTCTAGGCTGTGTCTCTAGACTTTCCCTATCTTTGACAAAATATAATTGTTCTCTTTACTTTCAACTTGGGGTTGTTGCTACTTGCTAATTTCTATCATGTACTATGCAACAAATTTTGAAGCAGCTGCTTGTTGCTTGTTTATATTATAGAATTCTATCAAAAAATTTATTATTGACGTCATCTTGCCAGTGAAGAAGCTGCTTGTATTCACTTCTGCAAACATGTTATTTCTTATGAGTTGCTTAATTTTGGAGTGCAAGGGAAGTTTTTAACAATTGCAAGTCTTTTCCAGTCTATTGACATTTGATAAAGCATCCTGCTTTGAGCAAAAATGTTATAATTGCTGGATTTTGTTATTTCACAATGCAACAACAACCAAGTCTTATCTCACTTGGTGGGGTCAGCTACATGGATCAATCAACGCCAATGAGCTCTATCAAAAATCAAATTTTTTCTATAACCATTTAAAGCAAGGTCTTATTTAATGCTTTCTCCTAAATTTTTCTTAGCACTTTTTATTATTTCACTATAATGAGCCATATTTGTGGGGTGTTGCAAAGTCTTCAGATGTATAATATGAATGACCATAATCTATCGGTCGAGGCTTGTCAGTTGTATCTAATCAATGTCAGAAGTCAGAATCTTAAATGTGTCTGTATTTTTCTTTCTTCTCAGTGTAACAAGTGGATGCTCCCTGTAAATTTATATTAGTTATCCTGTTGGTTTTTAAATAAACCAATGTTGCAAACAAAGAATTTTGTTTTCATGAAAACTGTTGGAATGTACAGATATGATTGTTGGAATATTTGAATATGATTTGGTATGATTGCTGGAATATTTGGATGTGATTTGGATATCCAAATCAAATCCAATCTTTACTGTTGTAATGTAAATATTGTTAGAGAGTTCTAGGCTAGACTTTAGGCTGAAAATCAATCCCTTGAATTAAGGGATTACAGTTAATTCTTTCCTGATTTTTCTTCCTATTTTTCTCTTAGGCTTTTCCTAGAATTTCACTATAAATACAGCTTTGTACATCCAGAAATATCAATGAGAACAGATACCATTCTCTATTTCTAAATTCCGCAAAAACTTAAATGATAATCAGGTAATGGTATACAAGAAAACAGCTGAAGAGAAGTTTCCAACTCTGAAGAAATATTCCGATAAGGCTCCTCCAAATGATAAATCCGCCACACATGAAGTCAAAGTAGATTATGAGTACAAGAGTTCTGAAGATCTTCATAAAATTGTCCCTCCAGATCAAAGAATTAAAGGTTATCGTTATGGGCCTCAAATTGTTCCCATATCCTCTGCTGAGTGGGATGCGGTTAAGTTCAAACCAGAAAAGAGTGTGAAGCTTTTAGGATTTACTGATTCTTCAAACGTGTTGAGGTAAGATTGTATACACTTCAATAGTATCTATTTGATTTGAATTTGTTGATGGATGATTTCCTGACTCTTTATTTCTCTTTTCTTTCTGCCCTACAATGTCCACTAAAGACATTATTACATGAAAGATGTCTATGTTTTCATAGCTGAACGAGGAAATACAAAAGCCATTCTTGCAGTTTCTGCACTAGCAAGGGCTATGAAGGAAATGAATAAGGTGGCAATATTACGTTGCGTTTGGAGACAAGGACAAGGGAATGTTGTCATTGGGGTCTTGACACCTAATTTATCTGATAGAGAAAATATTGTAGGTATTTCTGTTGCTGTATCATGTATTTTTTTATTGGTGTACTTTTGCTGGCTTCATTTCTTGCTATTGATTTTTTATTAATTTCTAGGTTGTCTTGTTATGCTGTGCAGCGTGATTCCTTTAACTTCAATGTACTTCCTTTTGCTGAGGATGTGCGAGAGTTTCAATTCCCTTCTCTCACTAATTTCCCAGCATCGTGGCAGCCAAATGAACAACAGCTTGAGGCAGCAGATAACTTAATAAAAATGCTTGATCTTGCACCACAAGGGAAAGAGGAAGTTTTGCTGCCTGACTTTACACCAAATCCAGTCCTAGAGGTACATATTCTCTCCACTTATCTGTTTCTAGCTTATTGATGAATAGGCATATATCTGGTATGGACGGGAAATTTAAGTTGGGTCTTGAGATTCTAGTTTAGAACAGATGTTGGCATGGTTTCTCTTGCAGTAATTTGGTGGGGTTGATAGTTTCAAATAATAAAATAAATCAAGGGTGGTGATAATGTAGCAATGTTCTTCTAATTGTGTAGTTTTCAATCCTATTACTCCAATAAACATGCATGCCCTTTTTTTTTAAAAAAATACTGCTATAAGTGAAACATTGCAATACTAATTTGTACCATTTGGATGCTAGATTTTATGTTAATAGGCTGTGCACTCAATTCTGCATATGCCAGAGCTTTAATTTTGATCAAATGTTATGCTTATTGACTGTTTGCACTCCTTAAAAGGCGAGATATGTGGGTTGAGAGCATTTATAATATTTCGTATTTTATAATTTTTTAGAACTATTAATTCTGACAACAGGAAGGGAGTTTCCTTTATAGAATACTTGGCTTTGTGCACGCACTCCAGTGCCTGCCAGAGATTTCAATTTTGTAATTTTGTAATATTTGTTTTCAATTCCCTCTTTTTTCTGTGTGTAAGAGTGAATGGTTATGAATCCTGAAAAGTTGGGATGCGTTGGTTGGCAGTTATAACTTATAATAATATTTATAATTTTACAATTTTATAATGAAAAGTAACCTTAAGATAAAGCTAACAGATATTTATATTTGCTCTCAGCGCTTTTATCGTTATCTTGAGCTGAAATCAAAGCATCCAGATGCCACGGTACCCCCACTTGATGACACACTCAAGAAAATAACAGAACCTGATGCAGACCTGCTTTCGCAAAACAAACTTGTGATAGACTCATTTCGTAGGTCTTTCGAGCTAAAGGAAAATCCCAGAGTAAGAATGTGTGTTTTGCTTCATGTCATATTACAAACATCAAATGTCTTTTACATTTGAACTATCTTGCAGCAAAAAAGGTCAAGGCTTTTATTGCGAGAAAAGAGATCTGTTTCTTGTGAAGAAGAGGATAAAGGAAACATTACTGCTCAGCCTGCCAATCTCATTGAATATGCATCTACTATTAAAGTTGAGAACATTGGGGATCTGACTCCAGTCCAAGATTTTGAAGCCATGATTTCGCGCAGAGATAGTCCAGACTGGGTTGTAAAAGCAATTAAGGACATGCAAAATAAAATATTTGACCTGGTAGAGGACTCGTATGAAGGTGATAACTATTCTAAAGCCCTGGAGTGCTTGGTTGCACTTCGCAAGGGTTGCATCCTCGAGCAGGTAATCCATCTTCGTCCCTCTCGCACATTAAATGACAGAGTTAGGACTTGCTCTGTTTAACTTTTAAATCTGTTATTCCGCTTTGAGTTTGTTTGCTTTATCTGCCGTGGCTTCTTGGTTGTATTTGGGACCATAATAACTTACTAAATTCACCAACTTTTTCTGTGAAGGAACCAAAACAGTTCAACTATTTCCTTCGACATCTATGCAATTTCTGTCAGGAGAAAAACCTTAATAGTTTCTGTGAATATCTTGCTTCTAGGGGATTCACCTTGATTTCCAAAGCAGAAGCTGTAGACAGGTTTTTGCAATATCTCTTTCTTGATTGCATGATTCAATTTAATAAGTGTGTCTATTTAGTTTAGCAGATCATAATTTTGTGTTGTTTGGTTTCACTGTACAGTGAAGTTACTGATGAAGAAGCCAGAAGTTTCTTGGTTAAATCTGAGCCAAAAGTTGATTGATTCCTTCTCACTAGATGTGCTGAAATATCTGAGAGCTTTATTTTTATGCCCCATTGTAATGATCAGATATCTTGTATAAACAACTGTTTTGGCGAAATATAGGAATATATTGTAAATATTATCGGTATTCACCTGAGATTCTGACACTTGATTTCATTTGTGAGGAATTAGCGTTTGACGAGCTTGATTGTTGTTGGAATTCTGCAGAATTTCATGCTTAATATATGATAGGTTGACACTTAAGGTTTGGATATGATATCCTTAGCTGTATGTCAAAGCTAGATAGCCAGTGGCTTCATGTTCTTACAGTTTCTCAGGCCATGCTATGCATGTTATAGCGTTTTCATGCTTGCATGTATAATATATAAGCAGAAAAATGCCAATTTCAGAGAATAAGAGTAACGATGAGTTCCCTTTCAAATATCAAATTTTGAATGGAATTGATACTTTTGTGATAATTTAAAATGAAAATTTTTTACATGGTTAGAATCAATCTGAGAGAATAAGAGTTACGATGAGTTGACATTTTTAATAAATGAGTATATTCTTATTTTGTTTTATCTAATAATCATGAGTCACAGCCAGTCAACGAGTTGATTAATGAGTGTATTTTATCATTTTATTTAATAATCACATTTAAATCTGAATAAATTTTACCAAATATTTTCAGGATGTGTCCTTAATTTTAAATTTAGAATCATGATCATATCAATTGTTTCCTAGTCGACAAATTTTTTTTGGAGAGACAGTGAAGGAGAACAGCAGATTTGGATCCATATGGACTTGAGCTTTGGTTGTTTCAACTTTCAAGTGCAAAAACTACTGTCTGTACCAGGTAAGACTTGAAATCTTGTAAGAAAGAATTTAAATTTCGTCACACAAAGGCGCAAACAATATCAATATTGTATTATCAAAGATTATATGGTTTAAGAAATAAAAAATACATATTTGACTTTAATAAAAAATACAAGTATAAGAAGTTTACTTTGGTTTTTTTTGTTTACAGTATTAATACCTTATTAATTATTAAATATTTATTAATTATTAGTTATATTTGTTGAAGTTTAAATATTTATTATTAAAACTAATAACAAATAAATGTTTTATAACTAATTAAAGGTATTGGTAAAAACTATCAAATTATAATAGTGACATTGTTTAGTAAATAAAACTAAATTATTTCAATTAGTATATAGTTTTTTCTCTTTCACAACTTGGTACTCTAATTTTTGAAATTATTCTTTAATACAAAGGGGGAAATTTGTAGCAAATGGTATAATTTACGTTTTGCTTTTTCATAATATAATAGAACTAATATTTTTTCATTAATAAATATAATATTTTGAACGGAAAAGTCTAGTGGAATAATATTTTAAAAATCTGATTATAATACCAAAATAAAAAACTAATAGCTTTTGTGGATCTAAATCTGTAAATCATATTTATTAGACCTTTAATTATGAAAGATAATAATTATAATAAATATACAACTAATTTTATTTTAAAAATATATTTAGATTAATTTATTTTATATTTAAAACAATTACAATCAAAATTTTATTTTATGAAAAAAAAATTTATAAAAAAATAATTTTTTCTTTTAAAAATGAGCTAATAAAAAACATGCACAAATTATTAATCCTTCTTCTACTTCTTCCCCTTCTTAGTCAAGCACACTCTGCTTGGTTTCTACCACCAACTTCTTGATCTTATGATTTTCCAGAATGAATATTAACTCGCAGAAAAGTTGTGGTGCCACTAATGCATCATCGACATCCAATCTTGTATTGTATTCTTACTGGCAAAGCTCGTGCTCATGGCGTATCCGCTTTGCTTTAAGCCTCAAAGGTTCCTTCTCCTTCCTCACGTTGTTTTTCTTCTTGATTTCCTGTTAGCTGTTTCTCTCTCTCTCTCTTCTGAATCCTATTAGCTGTGTTGCTTATTACTTGCTTTCGTTTGTTTGCGCTTCTTTGTCTGTTTATTTTTCTTCCCCAGTTCATTTTAATTATAAAAATGAAATTTTTATCATCTTCCATTTCTGGGTTTGATTTGGAAATTCTGACATAAAATGATCCCAACTATTGTTTTATTTTTTATTATTTTTTTCATATCCTTCGTTGAGTGCCTATGTCTCCATTGCTGCTTTTTTATTGAATCGAGAATAACTATGCCTGATGCAGCGGTAAAATTATGAATTCTAGTGGGAATTCAGGTATTGCCGCTCTTTGATAAATCTTTGCTACTAGTAGTTTTGACTTTGCCCTTTTTGTTAAATCTGGAATGAATAGGGATCTCATATGAGTACAAAGCAGTGGACCTTTCAAAAGGAGAGCAGTTCAGTCCAGGTGAATGCAGAGCTCTAATATATGCTGTTACTTTGGAGTCAAACTGAATATTTATTAGTAAAGCTTATTTGTCTGAAAAGTCAATCATTTATGCTTCAATTTCAGAGTTTGAGAGATTGAATCCTCTCCATTATGTTCCGGTATTAGTTGATGATAATGTGGTGGTTTCAGACTCTTATGCAATATTTCTGGTAGGTCTAGTGCTACAAGTCACTGAAATTACTGATTACTCAACTCAATTCCACCTCAGAAACTATTGGTTTTTCTATCATCTGATTACATCACTTTTAGGGGTCCATTTCTGATTTCTGGGTGATCTGGGTTATTTCAGAATATATATGGATTCTCAAGATGGACTTGAGTGGGGAAATTATCAAACCTGACTAGGGTTTGGTGTTCTGTGTTCAAATTATGACAACTTTATATTCTTTCACTTTATCCTTTCTGGTCAGTATTTGGAGGAACAATATACTCAGAAGCCATTGTTGCCAGTTGATCCTCAGCTCAGAGCTCTCAATCTTCAGGTGAAATTTAAGATGATTGACATTTTGGATTTGGAACATGAACATGTTAACTCAAGGTTCTATTTTAAATGCAATCCTACTGGTTTTGTATCTTCTGAAACAATTCAGTAGGAAAAAGAAAATCGTGTTGAGAATACATGGGTAAAGCTTATACTTAAATATAATAGATAGAAGTTTCCTAGTATCTGATAGCTTCTATGGAATGCAAGATATATAAAAGAACAGGAGAACCAGGCATATAAGTAATTTGCTCACTCTAACATGATTCTGAAGTCCAAATCTTCAATTTGAAAGTATATCCTGAAAAGAAATGTTCTGATACTGATAGATTAAAAGGCTCATATTATTGCATTCTGGCTATGAGAAGGTGCTAGACATGTATTGCTCAAAATATCTTGTTTAGCTTGCCTACTATCTTATAATTATATTATTTCACAGGTAGCGAGTATTATCAACTCCAGTATACAACCACTTCATATGATGAATGTTCTGGTATTTTTTTTTTTTTCATTTTAATTGCTTGGATTGGTTGTGTGCTCAAATATTTTGCATTTGTGACACTTTTTTTTCTACAGAAAGACATGGAGAAAATGTTTGGTGCAGAACCAAAATTGTGGGCCCAATTTACCATAGACAAAGGTTTCTTGGGTAAGCATATTTTACATTAAACTCTGCCGTTTCCTTTGTTTTTTAAAATTTTGAATTTTTTTTTAACTGTCTCACTTTCTCTTTTATCTCTGTATATAGGACGGTAAAAAATCCTTAAAAGGTGGAATGAGTAGGATAGTAATAGTTATAACATGTATTATTTTATATTTTATATTATATTTCACAAAATAATAATAGGAGACATTTACGGGGAATTCTCTTAATAATAGGACAGATATGTGTACATATATCTTCATTCTCTGATTTATTTGCTCCTTGAGGGGAGAGTGACAGAGTCTGGTAGAGGTATTTCAACATTTCAAACATACTAGTTTGATTGTAGAAAGGGAAGGGAGCAAGCACTCTCTCATTATTATCTTTATTCTCTCTCTGCTATGTAAATAGTGGTAACACATATCTTGTCAGTTTCCTATATTAGCATTAACTTCTTAGAACAATATGCTGCAATTTTCTGTTTGAGACTCCTTCATCCTTAGTAATCGCAGAGATATGTAAGAAGAGGTCAAATGATTTTCTCTTCCGTCACTACCAACCTTTGCACATCCTTGTCATTTTGAAGGATGCTTAAGTTATTGTTTGATAATAGCTGCTATTGGTAATTGGAGAGTATCAGTTTTTCTTTACATAGAACATTTTTCCTAAAGTGGTGGAAAGAACAAAATTACCAAAACTAATGTCAGCAGTCAGCAAATTCAATTGTGGCAATATTTTCATGTTGTTCAGGGATATTGAGAACTGACCAAAACCCACCTAAGTTAATGTTAGTACTTAGTATTTTTCTATCTAAAAGCCAGCGTTGTTTTGTTCATATAAAGACAAAGAAAACAATAGTGACAATTCAGAGCTCTCATTTTCCTTTCAGCTGAGACATTTATTGAAGCTTTTCAATTCAACCTTTCTTAATCATTAGGGCACCATCACGAATTTGTTAAAATTGGTGATTAAAATTCAAAATTTAAGCTATCAGATAAGAACATAATCTCAAGTCCTGATTTATGAAGATCAGGATATCTCCTGCTTAATGGTTGGATATTGAATTTGTTTTTTCCCCTCCTGATATATGGATATGCTTGGGAATCTGATTTAGGTTTTTTTAACTTGTAGAAGCATACAATGAACAGTTCCATTTAATATATTAGCAGTATGATCTGATGGATGTCATGCTAGGGAGATAAATTTAATTGGTCTTCGATTTTCCTTCATGTAATCAGCTCCTTTTGGTTATTAAAATGGACTTTTACTTGGTCAATATACAGCTCTTGAGAGGTTATTGAAGGATTTTGCTGGTACATATGCCACAGGAGAACAGATCTATATGGTATCTTCTGGTTGATTTAAAGCCTTCTTTCTCTTTTTATTTACTACAATTAATTACTTCAGTATGATTTGAATGTCTTATTTTGGATAATTGTTTTACTTTATTGTGGTCAATGCACAATTCCCAAAAATATGTCTTGAAGCTATTTATTGAAGGGTGAAAAGGGAAATTGCAAATGGGCCTTTCTTTATCTTTTCCCCAAAACCTGGCAGAAAAATTGTTTTTCCCTTCCAATTTTTCTGCCTTATTTTAATTGTCATGCAGGGTTTGTCTGTCATGGATTTCAAATTTTCAATGTGCTGCTGCCAATATGAGTTTTAACTTCAAGTATTATCTGATTCGTTGTACTTTGAGATTCTTTCTTGTTCCTTCACAAAAAAATTATAATTTTCTCTGGGCCTCACAGTCCATATTGCACATCCATAACCTTTAAAGCTTTATCCTCCGTATCTCATCTTTCATGCCCATCTTTGTCATTCAAAACATATACTTTGCTCTAATAGATTTGTTTAACGATCTAGCAGGAAACAGTTGAAGTGTATGATATTTGAAGTTAAACCTCGAACTGGAAAGGCATATCTAACAAAATAAATATTGTAATCCACAGGCTGATGTATTTTTGGCCCCTCAGATTGCGCAAGCATTGCAGAGGTTTAATATTGATATGGTAAAGTATAGTTCTTATGATATCTTTGATATATTTCTTTTTTTCTTAATGTCACTATTGGTGAACAAACATGACTGGTAGGGAGTGGACACACAATTCTTGTCTTGCATTTTTTTGTAGTATAGTGGTTGTGTCATGATAAAATGGGCCAACCATTATTCTGCTGAGTTCTGATACCTTTTTCTTCATGATTTACTTATTTGTGACCTTTCTTTCAATGGAGGTTTTAAAATAGTTATTTCAATTACAAGCACTGGATGTTACTAGATATTAAATCAAGAATGAAGTCTAAGTTTTATCAAATTAATCTTATTTGTATTGGGGCCAACTGTGGTTTAAAGGTGTTAATATTAGAATTGAACATTAGATGCTTCATGCTCATCAAATGGTCCTAATATTTTGAGACTTCTTTTGTTAAAAGAGAGATGGTTTAAGGAACTATAAGATGATTTCAAATACTTGTTTCAATTGGTCAATTGAGGTGAGCTGTAAAGGAAGGAAGTATAAATTCATCTATTAAAATCTTGCCTCCGGCAGAAAAGGGAACGAATTACAATTTGACAATAGATTATTTTGCTGTAAGACTGACCTTTCAAAGCATTGCAGTATTTGGTTTCATGGAATTCATTTGGTGTATAAAAATATGTTGTACTTCCTGATTTAAATTTTCATTAGCAGTTCAGGGATAGCCAAAAATGGGGGAGTGACGGAGTGAAAAAGTGACAGAGAAAGGAAGTTTTTATCACATGTTCACTTTGTGCCTCCCTGTATAAATATTTACCGAGCATGCAGCGGTTATGGTTCTATGTCCAAGATAGAGATCTTTGTCAGTTTAACAACCCAAAACATGTATAGATGAAAATAAACACCCTGATATCCTCCTTTTCAAGATGGAGCAATATCATTAGGCTACATTGCTCAACTTGTTAAATGTCACGCATTGCATTAGCTTTGCTACACGGATTTTGAAGAAATTATTTTTCTGACATAAAGCCAAATCAAACAAAATTCATCATTTTGTAAAATTTTAGTTCGTTGTAGATAATGATCCCTTAGTGATAGTTGTGGCAATACTTACTGGACTTCAACTTTTGTAGTACACATAATTGCATGACAGATTGGAGACTGCAGTTAGTTAGCACCCATGAAAAAATCATGTTAACTTTCCCTAGAAAGAGCTTTAGCGAATTGCAGTTCTGACATTCTGAAATGTTATAGCATGATGTTCTACTGTATAGAAATATCAAATTGCTGTTGCTGTTAAAGGTGTCTTTATCTAATAACAACTGTGTTTATAACTGCTCCTGGCTGAGAGGAGAAGAGATTATAACCTACAAGTTTAAGATATGATGAACATTTTAAAATTGTTTTTGCAGTCCAAATACCCTACCCTGAGTAGGTTGCATGAAACATACAAGGATTTGCCAGGGTTCCGGGCCTCATCACCAGAAAGACAACCTGATGCCTGCATGAATAAGTCTGGAATGCCTCAGTAGTCAGTATACCATGCAATTTTTATTTTATTTTATTTTATTTTTGGCGAAAATCCTTATTTTCATTTTGGAGTGGAGAATACCATGCAAATTGAATGCTGTCACAAGGCCCTTTCTATGCGACATTCATAAGTCATTTATATTTATGTGGTTGGAAAAGCAGAAACTACGCCGCTAGAGTTGTATTTCCTAACTTGTATTTTTTTTTTTTTGGACTTGTTCTTAACTTGTATTTGCTTCCGTTTCATTTGCATATTTGTACTATCTGCCTTCAAAACCTTAATCAGTTTATGAATTATGTGAACAATTGACCATGAATCCATGATTTCCATTCTCTCTCAATAAATGGAGAGATTCTTGTATTCTTGTACGGATTAAATCAGTTAAAAAGTCATACATCATTTTAATTATAAAATAGTTATCTGGCACATAAATTTGTAATTATTTAATAAAAAATAGTAATGTGACAATTTTTTATTGGCTTTGTCTGTCGCTTTATGTGCATAAGAATATCGATAATGGGAGACGTGTGCTTCGGGGGCTTTAAGGTGATATTGATTATAAATAATAAAGCTTAGGTTGTCAACAGAAGCCCGTCTAGCTCAGTCGGTAGAGCGCAAGGCTCTTAACCTTGTGGTCGTGGGTTCGAGCCCCACGGTGGGCGTTGCTTCTTTTAATTGATTTTTATTCTCTAACTCGTTTCTGCCTTTATTGTATTAAGAGGCCCCCCCGACGTCCTCTAACAAAACTTGAGACAATTGTATCAATCCCTATTCACATTGAAGATGAACTAAAAGTTGGAACAATGTTAACCTCAAACTCTGACAAAGGTTGCAATATTACCCTTCCATCAATTTCAGGTGCAAATTACACAAAATAAAGCAGCTGAGTAGCACATTAGAAGCATATTTAATTGATTTTGGCTTTCACAAGTTGTCCAGCCTGCAGTCTCAATTGACATGTGCTTGCCACTATCTTGACTCTTGAATAGGCAAGTCTCTTGAAAGATTTAAAACAAAAGCAGATTATCCAATATGTTGATCACTGTGCTGTGCACTAATAGCTTTCCTTAGTGGTAAGAGTATTAAACACTTGTTTAATATGCTTGAGGGTATTTGTGTCATTTCCTTGTAGTACTACACTGTGTATAAGTATATTGACACCACATTGGTACAGTTTCCAAAACATCTCAATCTCACACTTAGCAAACTAGTACCACAAACCTTTTGCATAACTTCAACAAAATATTATCTAAACTAAAACTATTCTAAATTTGTAATTAAACCTCAAGTTTTTTATTTGTTATGAGAAGCCCATGCATGATGTGTTCTTCCTTAAGGATAGTGCTGACTTCAAGAATTCATTCGTTGTCTTGTTCATCCTGATCTCCAGTCATTCACCAACAGACTCACTAAATATGAGCAAGTCAAGCGTTTTATATAAGCATAGATTTAATGTTATATGACATGTAAGCAAATCCTGTTAATTGATTGACAAAATTAGGATTAAGAAAAATAATGAAATTATTTTATAAGTTAAGAACCAATAGAAAAACAAATAAATTTAAAGGATTGTACTTGAAATGCAAAAATAAGTTAAGTGATAAAAAAAAAAATGGTGTTAGTTCAGTTCAATTCACTCATGTTTGACACATCCTGTGTCACATTGAAGAGATTCATTAATGAATTAGACAAAATTATGAATTCATTAGTGAATTAGACAAAATTATGAATTAATAAATGAATTAGGCAATTTTCAATTAAAAAAAATTGCTGCACTTTTTAAAACTTAAAAGAGACGAGATTATTTTGAAATGAATAAAAATTAAAAAGATAAGAGTGAAACTTTATAAGAGACAAAAAGTGTAATTAATAAATGAGTAAGAAGCAATCACTGTAATTATAATTTATTTAAAGAGATGTATGCATTCACTTTGGTTTTATCAATAAATCAATAAATGAAGGAAATGAACGTTAACAACAGATAATGGGATCAATGGAAGTTATGCATTCATTGCCACCAAAATCTAGTGTCTAGCTCTACGTATCAGATATGCTCCAAAAGTTCTGCAGACGCCAAGTTGCTCAGCCACAGCCCTCTATATATCACAGAATGGGATGTAGCTACATGTCAAATGGGTTGAGCAATGCTGCAGCTCAATATAATGTTTTTGCCATATAATATCTGCCATATGCAGCCATGCAAACGTGTACCATATTGATCATCCAACATGATTTGCGGGTTCCTCATATCCTTTTGCATTTATCTCTACCTTGCCCCACCGTAGGTAGAAAGAATGAATTGTATATTCTGCAGCTTAAACCTTTTCTGGGTTCTGGCTCAAACCAAGCATTTTGCATGTTGGCCTTTACTGTTGAGCAATCATCGCTGCAATTTAGATTTTCCTTTCAACCTTCTTTTCATACTTTTAGGCAAAGGGCGTTCTTGTGTCTCCAGAAGCACTTCACTAAGCATTTGTAACCATAACTCTTCAAAGTGCTTGTGAAAACTCTGCTGAAACCAATCCAAAATTTCTGAAAACAATTCCCTTGGATTCTCCTTCCACAGCTTTCTTAACATAGCAGAGCTATCAATCAGCCTCCTCTTTAACTTGCTTAGAAGGTTTCCCACCCTTTTTTGGCCAAATGCTTCTCTCTTCATAATACTTTCAGGAGGGGCAGACATGTATTTCCGAACAGATTTTAAACATGGACACACCTGGCCTTCAAGCAAAGCATAGGCGAACACTTGCACCCGATGATCATCATTGCTAATGGGCAATGAATGTTTTGGAAGCTCCCAACAGAAACGCCCAAAGGTTGGAATGACCCAACATTTTACTTGGTCGGTCTGGGCATCATAGAAAGGTCTGGGATCCATCAGGGGTGCAGAAAAGATGCATGAAGACTTGGCATGCTCAACAAGCCAAGCTGGCTCCACGCTTGTTACTCCATGCATGTATGCTCTCTTCACACTTGTTATCCCTTGTTTGTCTGGTCTTTTTGTCTCTAGTAGTTCATTGTAAACCAAAAACTCAGGGGCTACAATGGACACTGATGACCAACGATGAAGGAAAACACTTTCTTCAACCATGCATGCTTGATACCTAACAGCATGAGCACTTTTCTCTCCATCGGAGGCCCTAGAAGAACCTGTAATACGTTTGGCAACCTTATCTGCCCAGCCAGCACATATTGCTTGACAGATGAGCCTTTCCTCCACCAGAGAGAGTGGACATTTTTCAGAAGAAACCCGCCAAGCATGTTCTACATCCTCCACAGTTCCATGAACCCATGAGTACTCTTCAAAACCACCTATAGTACTCTGATAAAGGACCAGTTTAAGTAGCTGTTGTCTAAGTTTGGACATTTCCTCCATGGTTTTGAAGTGCAATGCATTGTCATCACAGAATTGTACTGATTTCTGTGAATGTTCAAAACACTGCAAAGCATAAGCTATGGTCAGGGCATCACTAGTAACAACTCGAAATTTTTCACGTGCAACTTTAGCAGTTTCCTTCAGTTTCTTTCTCCTCAACTTTTCTGGTTTGTCAATGGCTTTCTCACTGTCTTGCATGCTAGATTTCTCGTACATCTCTGAACCTCTGCTACTATCATTTCCTTCATACTGCATTACAAAAGGATTTGACAAGCTCAATGCTGCAGCAACTGCAGTAGCATATGCCAAAAGCAGACTTGGATTACATTGATGCTCATGCCTTGTAATTTTAATAATAGTGAGGAGCATTCTAGAGTGACGAGGACTCAAGGGATAAAGTGCCATGCCTTTTCCCAAAAGTGTAAGTTCGTCCTTGTTATCAAGTGCTTCAAGAGCTTTCAAGCTCTTCTCAGCTTCAAGCAGGGAAGCAGCCTTAAGAGGAGTAGGAAATGGGAAGTTTGCAACCTGGATGAGAAGTAATAGTAATAAGTATAGAAAGATAAAAAACGTAGATAGAAAAGAAAGGCCTGTTTGACCAGGAATTAGGTAGATCACATCACCAGACAACTGTAAAGCTCAATATATTATGCGGTATAGAACAAAATTTACTACTCAGGAGCAAACTTGAGATTATAAATAGTAGATAATGCCTTTGAACCAAATAGCAACAGTCTAAATGAATACAATTTTGTTAATGATATATGTAGTGGAAGACTTTTTGACTTGAAAAAGATCCAATCCTATTCCTTCTTTCAGCCCCAGATACCCAGTAAGCTATCAAAATGGAGAATTACATAATAATCATGAACTACTCCCCTCCCTACCCATGCTAATGATAGCAACCAATATAAACAAGCAGATGGAATGGAAACTCAGAGGAAAAAGGAACATATTAGACCTACCTTCTTAATATGCATGGATTTTAAGAGAAGGACAACACCATGAACAGGTACTTTCTCAACTTCAGCAGGAGAGTACTCAGGAAATTCATTATTAAAGGCTGCAGAAGAATAGAGACGGTAACAGTGGCCAGGTCCAATTCTTCCAGCTCTGCCTGCACGTTGAGCAGCAGATGCCTTACTTATCCATTGTATTTCATATGTCTCCATGCCATTAGAGGAGTCATAATTCTTCACTTTTTCCCTTCCAGTATCAACCACATACTTTATACCTGGGATTGTTAAAGACGTTTCAGCAACATTTGTGGCAATGACAACAAGTCGCTTTCCCTCCTTGACTCCTTCAAATACACGAAGTTGGGCTGCTGCAGGCAGCATGGCATAAAGAGGTAGAACAAAGAGCTCACCGGGAGAAGGACCAGAATCTTCTCTAGCTTTCTTCTCCCTGTAAAATTTTGATTGGTCTAAACAGCCTTCTTTATTCACAGAAAAAGTCAAACCCCCATCCAAGGAGCTTAATGGAGCTTGCCCAGACAATTTTTCAAAAGCAGCCTTCAGTGAAGCAAGGTTTCCTTCCTGTCCTAAGACATCCACAATATTACTATTGTTCTCTGGATGTTCAAGATTATCATCATCATCATCAAATTCTAGTTCACTATCTGCTTCTGAATTATAAGAAAAGTCAGATTCACCCTCATCTACATCATCCTCATCTTCATCATAACCACTAAACCTATCAGTTTGCTGGATGGCTGAACTTCCAGGAATCTCAAACGCTTCATTGATCTCATTAATATTTATTCCCTCAACAGAATTTGTTTCATGGACCACAGTGCCATCATTTTCCACAGACTCTTTAAATTTTTTAAATTCCCTTGAACCTTTGCGAAGCTTCCTGCACAAGTCCTCTACTTCCCTTTGCCCAGTGACAAAGACAAGTATGCCCCCAGGTGGCAATCTCTTGTGAATTGCCAAGACCTTCTTATATGCTTCCTCAATATAATCTGTTTTCTCTGTTTTCTTTGCGAAGTACACTGTTACTGGAAATTGCCTTGCAGGAACTTCTATAACAGGTGGAGGGGTATTGAATAACCTTCCAGAAGTAAAGTCTTGTACTCGCAAGGTGGCACTCATCAGCACAAGTTTTAATGGAAAAACCATTTTTTCAGGACTTATACTTTCCCCTGAAAGTATCATCTTCTGCTGTTCATTGTAAATCTGCCATAATCACAAGATAAAAGAACATCCCAATTAGAATGTCAGTGGCAAAATTAATATATACAGGGAAAATGATAAAAGATCTAATATAAGCTTTCATTTGTAAACATTTGCAAAATAAAGCACTCTCATATTCACCTTTTGGCGAGTTTTAATTACACGTGAGAGCATGCCGATCAGAATGTCTGTGTTCAAGCTCCTCTCATGAGCCTCATCAAGAATTATGACAGAATAACGCCTCAATAAAATATCATTCTGCACCAGGAGGTCTTCAATTAAACTACATATGATTCTGTTAATCTTGCTTTAGTGAACTAATATAAGTAAGCATGATAACATCAGAGTATCAGATCCTAGTGTATAATGTAATCATCATAACAACAATAATAAACAATAACGACAGTGATAGCAGTGATACTTGCAACTACTAATAATAACAGCAACAATAATAACAACCACGGTATAAAGAAATGAAAGAGGAAAATCCATAATCAATCAATTTTCAGTTTCCAATCTTAAATGCTATGGTACATTACAGAATCTTGTAATGTGCTCACATTCACATATAGATAATAATGTTCTCAAGTATTTCACCAAAAAAGTAAATGTTCTCAAGTAATTGATTCCCTTGAAATGATGGATTAAGAAGTTCCACAATGAACAATAACTTCCAAGGTTCTATGGCGTATTAAGTTTTAAGTAAACATATAAGGATCCTTAATAAAACAAATGTTTCTATGAACTTATCAGCATGTTTTCACACAAACTGAACAAATGTCTCTACGAACTTATCATTTGTTACTCAGCTACAAACTTGATGGAACTTCTCAAAATGAACAAGTGGGAAAAAAAGTGACGCAAATTATAACCTGAACTTCTCGTAGCAAAATTCCATCAGTCATGAACTTGATAGAACAACTATCTCCAATCCTCTTGTCATATCTAACTTGAAAGCCAACCTCCTTCCCTAGATGAAGGCCAAGCTCATATGCCACACGCTTTGCTGTGGCAAGAACAGCAACTCGGCGTGGTTGAGTAACACCAATAATACCTTTGTGCACTTGGGACTTACTTGAACCATAGCCAGCTTCATAAAGAAACTGTGGCAAATTAAAAAAAAAAAATAGTCAAAGGCTAAGCTAGTTTTGAATCCCAGAAGATATCATCATACTCAAGCATGAGACATACTCACCTGAGGAACTTGAGTCGTTTTACCACATCCAGTTTCTCCACATATGATAACATTAGAATGGTCATTTATAGCTTCCATTATCTCTTGCTCCATCATGACTATAGGCAGATCCTTTCTTTTGTCTTCAACCTCAGCTGGTCTGTATACAGGCACAACAGTAGGGGTAGTTGAAGGCCTCAGTGCAGAAAGATCTGGAAGGTTGCTCAATTCATTGAAATTGTTGTTAGGATTCTCATCTGTCATATCCTGTAAAGACAAGGTTATCTCATAAATGAGGGCAACACTTGACAACAACATATATGATGTATTAATTAACTATCATTACAGATATATACGCATGCTGTAGTGCATATGCATGATGATTTCTTCCAACATACCCTCTGGTGAAAAATAAAATAGTACATGAAAGGATCAAAACAAGTGTATTAAAAAGTTACATACACAAAAAGAAGACAAACAAGTATAAGGTTTACTACTTCATTAAATATGGCTATACATCCAATTGTCCAAACTCCTAATGACACAGTTGAATTTATCCTAATTATATACACCGACCAACAATCTGAGTATGAACAATACCTTTGACCTGGTGTTTTTTCTCCCTTCATTTGAACAAGAAGTGGGAGAAGAACTTCTGATTTCATCAGGTCGCTGCTCAATGGAAATATCAGCTAGAGGCTTGGCAACAGATTTACAATTTACAACTTCATTGCCATGAACTGATTCTTGAGAGGAATCCAAAGGAACAGATGTTGTATTTAAGACTTTCCTTTCTGTTCTAATTGGTTGAATGATGTCATTTTCCTCAACTTCCTGTGTCAAATGAATCTCTTCTGTCTCAGGTTCAATTCTGTGGGGAAAACCCAATTTCTTAGACAGCTCATCACTATGCGGAACCTCCAAGCCTTCTTTTAATAAATGTACAACCCTCCTATGCTTTTCCAGCACAGTCTCAGTCTACATAGTGCGAGAGTCTCAGTAAACAAACAGTCTTTATACTTCTATTTTTTCATAAAACTATCATTGTTTTGATAATACAAACCCGATTGATATTCCGTGAAGACTGCAAAAGAGGAAATGCATACTCCGGAATCTGGTATTTACTGCAATAAGTAAAAAATTAAAAAAAAAATGTTCCAAGTATTGATCAACAACTTAGCGGCTTAGTGTTTCCCATGTACAACAGCACTAAATCAGAAACTATAACAGAACAATTCATTCACATACTTTAGGGTCTCAATGCTTTTTGCCAACAGAAGTTGTTTCTCCTTGTCATCCTGCATAAATGAAGGGGAACCAAACTGAGACCCAAAACAGAACAGAATAAAAAGCATCCCCTTTTTTTGTCCATCCACAAACCTCTAACTTCTTCAGCTTCCTTTTCTGAGGTTTGCTCAACTTCTGTTTTTTATTTGATTCGACTTTTCCATGTTCCTATACAACAGAACTTTGATCACGCAAACCGCAAAAATGCAAATTGAATACATAAGCATGTCCAACTTCCTGTACCTGTTTTGTCCCTTTCCTTTTCTTCATTCTCTTAGCTGGCAAGATTAGTGCATTACTGTCACCATCTCCCAAACTACCAAAAAAAAAAAATGTAAGGGTGGTGATTAAGAGGGTTAACCCAAAAAAGTTTATACTTTCTAGGGCATAAAACTTTGTGCAAAGAACCTCCTAATTAGAATACGAAAACCAGGAAAAAAAAATTCACAGTTTTTACGTGATTTACCTTAGTGACCCATTTTGAGAATTGAACTGAATATCGCCTCCAAAACTTTCCCAGGTCTCCATTCTGCTATGCTCAGAAACCAGTGCTACCCTTAGTTAGATCACGACTAAACCTTTTTTTTTAATGTTCTTTTTTATGTTGTCATCATTGGACCAGCAAGCAGGCTGATTAGCGGGTCACTTTGTAATCGAGCCAGTAAAACCCAACCCAGGAGCTGTAAGCCTGTAACAGAAATTGCCCAAAACCCAATAGACTATGAATTTCTTTTTTTCCTCTTTGAAATCACGACAATGTGTCCCTACATCCTTTGGACGAGGGACTAATCTCCACTCAGATTTCAGCTTGGCCTTAGCCACAAAGTTATTTTAGTGAGTTTTGAACCCTTATACTATAGGTAAAGTCCATCCACATGAAACTCAACTTGTCAACTAAATCACACCTCGTATTATATACAATGAAATATGAATTTCGAAACAACATTCAAACAACATTTAGTATGAATTCAAACAATATTCAAACTTATTTTATAAAAATTCAAATTCATCATCCATATGCCATAGTACATAAAACCCATATGCCACTACGGACTGCATTCAAATTCACCATCCATATGCCATAATACATAATACCCAGACATCTGAGAGCTGCAAATATCATTTAGCACCATATAATAATTATAAGAAAAATTAAAGAAAGGAGGTCAGAGTGGAGAGCAAATGGGGGAAAACAGAGCCCTCAATCAAAATAGGCATTGGCACAGAGAAGAAAACGCAATCAAAACTCAGAGAACCCAAATGGAAAACTAAATTCTGCAGAATTCCCTATAATGCAGTAGCAATTATGTTTGGTTAAATTACCAAAAGAACTTCAAAACCGTTGAAATTTATATGACGAGTTGTTGGATGCCTTATGACTAAATCTGCAAAGTTTCATGATTTTTCAAGTCCTCTAACTAATTTAATTATACTTGGGTAGTCAACACTGCAGTATAGCAATCCTTCTGAGAATTTTTCAAAAGCAATGTAATTTTCAAGTCCTCTAGCTAATTTAACTTAGGTTTTGAAATATTTTGATTAGAGTGATTAGAGGACTAAGTATAGTTAAGGGAGATAATTAACCAAAACCAAATTAAATCATTTGTAAGTGGGAAAGATAAACTACCCTCTTCTAACCCATCCACTAACCATGACCCTCAACCTTAAGAGATAACGCCCTGTCCTTTAATTTCTCTCAACCTATGCTAGCTTTTCTTTATTCTTTCCTCTCTCTTCTTTCCCCACTCACAATCCCATTATTTCCCAAAGCCATAGAAAATTCTGTCTGGAAATTAGAAACAAAGGAGAAGGAAATATGCCCTGTTTTGAACAGATTTGAAAGTAGTTAGGTAACATTTAGATATTACAGCATTTGATGGTCCTTTTGAATGGATTTTATGCTAAAAATTTTATGCAACAATCCTAAGATATAGA
This sequence comes from Castanospermum australe, assembly GCA_019955255.1. Taxonomy (NCBI): domain Eukaryota; kingdom Viridiplantae; phylum Streptophyta; class Magnoliopsida; order Fabales; family Fabaceae; genus Castanospermum; species Castanospermum australe. Next base: position 198,577 of record NSJW01000669.1, read on the forward strand.
AGAGTGTATATGCAAAATTTCATGGTAAACTGATATGTGCAAGTGGGCTAATGAATTCGTACAAGTTGCAGCACAAATGGGAATTTCTGCAGAAATTTTATATGCTGTCACAGCTCTGAAAGCCTGTAAACTTTGTTGCATAACTTTTTCTATAGAAGCTCAAATTTCGTGAGACTTGTTGCATTTTGAAGCTAAGATACAGGGCATTAAGCAGTTAAAATTTCAGAATTTTTACACTCTTTAAATGTTCCCAACAGAGACTTGAAATCAGATTGTTTTCTGCAGAATAAAGCTCTTCTCTGACAGCGAAGTCACATGAGCTTTTATAACTGAAAATAAAAATCAGAATTTGTTACATAGTTAACTGATTTCAACCTAAAAGCAAGTTATCCAAGAAGTTAACTAACTTTTTTCTCACTAACTGATTTCAATCATGGGTCATCTTTCTATGAGGTTCTCAGTTCTCAGGTTCTCACTTCTCACTTGAACCATCCAAGAGAAAGTTAGGATGCTAAACAAGTTTCGAAGTGCCATATAAGTATTGAATCATCATTTTAAATAAATAAATAAACATGTTGCCTAATTCTATATTATCTATACTAAATTACTAATCAATATTGCATGGATCACAATCGCTCGAGGTGATGATAAATGAACCTTTTTGGGCTTCAGTTTTGCTTGTCAATCTAACTAATATCGGCCTGATCTGGATGGGTTGTTGTTAGGAGAAGAGGTGAGAGGAGAGGAGGAGATTGATGATTGACAAATATATGGGTAGTTTTATTAATATATGAAATAGTTGATATAGTTTGGTGGGTTGAAGGTAAGAGAGAACGTATTATTTTATTTTTTTTAACATTTCACCACTTTCCTAGCACATTTTCTCATGCAACCACATTTGTCATCTTTTGTTTAATATTTCTTTGACCTTTGTTTCATCACCAATCTAGTTGAGTCCAGAAATGTGCAGCACATGTTCCAACATATTAGAGGTTACTTCTCTAAAGATTGTATTTTTCGTACAGATTAGAGGTTCTCCACTAAACACTCAATATAACAGTGATTTGACCTTTCTAGCACAGAAAATAGAGCATTTCAAAAGTGATAATGCAAAGAATATTCCCTTGAAAATGATCTTCAAATGTTTATTCTATGAGTGTGCCCATAATGGGACTATCCCTTGATTAGGACCTATATTATCCCACAATATAACACTTACTTTGTCATGTTATGTAATTAATTTGGTCTTTAATTTCCTTACATGGGACTATCCCACAATTAGGACTTATATTCGTGTATGTGGGTCTGAAGTCTGGACATTCATGTTATGTATACTCTCCAATAGATTAATAATCCTGAAAATCTTGCAACCTCACTTTTAAGTTCTAAATCCCACAATACTGATCTCTTACTCTATTTAGGAAACCTAAAGCTCAGACACTGAAATGTAACACAATCTTTCAACGTTTCTTTACTGTAACTGAAACCATAGAATATGTATGAATGTCACCCATCTGCTGTTAACTTGATATCAGTGACTGCTGCTCCATATGAGTGGGACTAGACCATTAGTGCAGATAAAAAAAGTCACAGATCCAAAGAGTCTAATTCAAGGAATTATTCAAACCCAATTCCATTTCCATGCCAACTCTAAGCCACTACTAACAGATGTGAGCTCTGCAAATTTTCGCGGTATGGGCTAAAGCACCAGAGACAAACCCGTATTCCCAAGGATCACTAACAAAAGCCCCCATAACTTGATGTAAATTTCAACACCGGAATTCTCTCCCTTATGGAAACCACTAGCAGTTCAGTGCAGTATTTACAAATATTTGGACTTTGATCAAAATATCACACATAGTTAAACAGATTTCTCTAATTTTTTCAAAACTATTCAAATTCAAAATGTCACTTCTATTGCATATTCAGTTCTATAGGCAATTGAAGATCAAAAGAGACAAAACAATAAGAACAACCTGAATATACTCCAATATGCAAAAGTCTGGAGAAAAAAGATTATAGAAATTTGTGAATTCTATCTACACAAAAATACTCCATATCTGTCATGCTCCAATCACCCAACTGAAGTCAACCATTTACTCAGGAGAATAAAAGAAAAGCAAAATGGCTTTCACACTTACCTTCAAACCATTTACGCACGAGAAGGAGCCAAACTTGGGGCCGAGAGGAGGAGCGGCAGAGGAACGAGATTCAACGACGCAGCACTTGGGGACGAGCAGCGGAACGCACAGCAGCTCGGTGGACGGCGGCGAAGGGTTATGAGGACAGCGGCAACGACTCGTGGACGGCGGCACTTGCGGGGTTTCTCATTTGGGGGTTCTAACTTCTTATGAGGTTAAAACCGCCAGGATTTATAAAAGATTTTTTTGGGTTTCTCTGCTAACCTTTTTTTTTTTTTTCAAAACTATCGGTACCTTCTTATGTATTAAAATGTAATCGGTTAATTTAAATTTTTTTAATTATTACTTGTTTATTTATTAATTTAATATATAATATGTATTATTAATATTTTTATATTTCATATTTTAAATTTATTTTATTTACAAAACAGCTCAAAGTCCAAATTAAATGGGTCGTTGCCGTGAAAAAAAAAATTACTCTATCATCGATCTTTTTAAATGATAACTCAAATTCTGGTTACAAGCATCGACAACAAATAAATCTAATCGAAGATTTCCTTCATATTTGCTTCTAATCCAATCTAGATGAGATGAAAAATTCTTATTTGGGTTCATTTTTAAATAATAAAATTTTTGTGTATAAAATTATAAATATTAATAAAAGATTTAATTATCATATCAATAAGTTATTGATTATTATTAAAAAGTTTAATAAAAACAAATTAATAATATTATGTCATGCCTCCATAGTATAAATATCTATTTTATAAATGAGAGTACCGTAAAAATTTCTTTTTTTTAGGATTTTTGCTACATATGGTGGCAGTTCTAAACCGCCTCTATTTATAAAAACTACTGTCCAATTTTTTTAAATGCGATTTCAAATCCGCTGTGTTTTATCATTTACTGTTGCGAATTACAGTAAATGAGGGATAAAAGATGTGTTTTATATTTATGAAATTCCTTTATAATATATGTCTTTTTTTCAACATAAAATATGCAAGCATTTGAGTGAGTGAGGGACAAATGGTTTCATAAATGATCGTAAATTTCTAACATCACCGCACTCTATTATTAAAAACTAAGAGCATGAGTTACAAGCTCATTAATAAATATATGTTATATATTTTTTTTAACTTAAAGGATTAGTCTAATAAATTAAGAAGGTGTGCTTCCTCTTTTTACTATTTAGATTTAAACTTTAAAACAGTACTTAATGTGTATTTGAATTAACTTATTTTGTGGTCAAAATAATTTATAATTAAAAAATTTTTAAGAAAACTTTTAAAAAAAAATGACTTTTCTCCTATAATTAAGCTATCCCAAACATATTTTTAGTAGAGTTAATTCCCACATATACATTAGAATAGTGTGTGGGTGTACTTTTAAAATTATGCTTAATTACAGTTTCAATTCCTCTATTTTAATAAATCGAATGATTTGGTCATCTTGTTTAAAAAAAAAAACTATTTGATCCTTTTATTTCTACAAAATGAGCATTTTGGTTCCTTCTATTAGTGTAGCATTAAAAACTTAACAGAATATACTGACTTAGCATTAAGAAAATAATTTAATTGTAGTTCTAATCCCTTTATTTTAACAAAACAGATAATTTGGTTCCCAATTTTAAAAACATTTAATACTTAAATAAATGAAAGTATATTATGTATACTATAATATCATGTGAATGACTTTAATTTAATAAAAAAATTTAAAATTAATTCTACAACAAAACTTAAGTATAAATAAATTTTAAATATTCTTGGATACAAACTATCTCACTTGAGAATATGATTTTTATACTTGAGAATATGATTTTAAAGATGTTTTGTGAATTGTTTGAGGATTAAACCTCAGTTGTTGCTGGGATTTTATATACAAACTAACATAATTACACCCCCAAATTAAGTGAAACAAAGCAAGAAATAAATCTCAATCAAATTTCTAACTAAAAGCCTAATAATATCTAATTCCTAATTAATAGGAACACAATAAATCACAAATTATATACAGATATATAGTTACAACAATCTCATTTATTTTTTTCTTTTTATATACAAACTACAAAAAATGATAACAATTGATTGATTCAAAGTACCTAAGATAAGCAAAAGTTACTATTCATGTAATTAAAATGTAATTGCTTATAAATCATAACAAGGGAACCAAATAATTTATTTGCAAACTGGGGAGACACTAGTTTATTTTCAAAAATTGAGGATTAAATTATTCATTTTACTAAAATATATAAACATTCAAGTAAGCTAATAAATTTAATTATGGTATTCCACGTCAAGAAAAAAAAAAGAAATTATGGTATTCATATAAAATATTATTATATATTTATATAATTTATTATATACAATACACTAATTTTGAGTAAAGATTTGAATCTGTTTGAGACATTAAAAACCTAAGCCTATTGGCATACTACAATTTTATATAATTAATTTTAATTTAATTATATATGTATTTATGGAGAAAAATCATTTATATTTTGATTACTTTAATAATAACTTCTGGCTAAATAGATAATTTGAGTTAATAAATAGCTATCATTGTTGTTTAAATTTTTAATTAATAAGAAACATAATAAAATAAAATTATATGCATATACAAATATATAAAATTTATTTATATGCACACATTTTTATTTATTGTTCAGTAGAAATAGTAAATATTTTTTTATTAAGATTAACAAATGAGATTTTATTATATGATATAATAAAATTTTATTATTTAAATATTACATATTTTAAAAATTACAGACCAAATCGATTGTTTTATTAAAATAGAAGAACTAAAACTATAATTAATTATATTTTTTAATTTCATGTTAGCATTTTTTGTTAAATTTTTAGCAGATACTAGTACTAATGAAGGAACCAAAAGCAGTGTTCTGAAAACTGGACCAGACCGGCCGGTTCAACCGGTCAAACCGGAAATTGGTCCCCTTACCGGTTCGGGCAACCTCCTGGAATCGGTGAGGTCAAAAACCGGTGAACCGGTTCTAAACCGGTTGAACCGGTCAAACCGGTACCGGTCCGTACGGTTACCGGTTCTGATCTTTTTTTTTTTTAACTCCTGTAAGCAAAACGACGTCGTTTTGTTTCGGTCAAAAAACTGTTTCTTCCTCTTTCAAAGTTCCCAAGCAGCAACTCCGTTCTTCTTCTCTCTCTTCTCTCTCTCTACATGAGAGCTTGTCGTAAGGCGCCATGGGTGACCAAGGTAACAACCACAACCACGGTGGCAGCATTGCCAATAACGGGCACGTGGGTACCAGCAAAGCGGAGCAAGCGGTGTGGCTCATGAAGTGCCCGCCCATTGTCTCTCGCAGCCTTCGCCTGCCACCGTCTGATGGGCTCGACTGGTCCCGCCCCGTCACCAAGGTCGTCGTCTCCATCGACACTCTCAACTCCAACGACGACGACTCTCCCCCGCAAGTTGCCCACTTTCTGTTTTTGCCATAGCGTTGCCGTAGTGATTTCTTGCGCTTTGCTTGTCTTTCTATTCTGCCTCTGTATGCTTTCGTTTTTTATCCCCATTTTCTCTTTCCTTTTGCATTTTGTGATTTCTCATTTCTTGGATTCACTATTCCGTTCTGTTGAGCGGTATAGAAAGGATGTCTCTAGTAGGTAGCAACAAGAGGCTACATCCAATAGCTGAAACTTGTTTTCGGGTAGGGTAGGCTTTGTTGTCATTTTTTATTATCTAAAATTATTGTATACGTTTTCTGTGGTACCTTAGCTCTGAATTTTCAACTTTCTCATTATGTGTCTTACGTAAGACTCTTACGAATGGACTTTTTGTTTTTTATTTTTTTATTTTTTAATTTTTTTAAGTTGGTATATGTGTATGGCTAAATGCATTTGCCTTTCACTAAAATGTTCTACTATGTTGATTGTAATTTTTTTATTTGCTTGACATTATTTTTTTTATATTTTAAATAATTTTATTCATGATTTATATTATATTTTTATAATTTTTATTTATTGTATTAGACTATTAGTATATAAATAATTATAATATATATAAATATATATTATATTTATATATAAATATAAATATATATTTAATTATATTTCGGTTCGATTACGGTTCGACCAGGGTTAAACCATTGAGCCTTAAATCAGTATCCCGACCGATTCAGTGACCGA